>CP092865.1:167996575-168049397 GCA_030710605.1 Cordylochernes scorpioides | reverse complement strand
CAAACCTTTTAAATAATTAATAAGCTCAATATAATTTAGTTGATATAAAGCTTATTGGGCACCTGAAAATGTTCCATTTCATCTATATCTCTGTATTTATCTGCGAATATTTTGTGTGGTTCCAGAGTGGAGCCGAACATGGGGTTAAAAGTAGGAGCTTTCACCAATATTTACTTCTTGACATTGATGGCCTTTGTTGTCAATTGTGAGCTAGCGAATCCACAAGTTCAAGAAGTTGTGGAGATCCAGGATCCCTGCCCAGAATTTCACTTGTGCAACAGTACGCTGTTCTCCGAGTGTAATTGTGACTACCAGTGCCACGTCTATGGAGACTGCTGTTCTGACATCCAGCCCATGGACTCTGAGACCTCCGTCCAAGGCATGTTTGAGTGTGCTCCAGGAGGCTGGCTCTATGTCGCCAGATGTCCTGACAACACAACCTCCGAACTACGAGATAAGTGCGAAAATCAACATATCAACGACCTCTACACCAGCGTGCCTGTTTCTGACCATATATCTGGCTATTTGTTTAAGAACAGGTACTGTGCCCAATGCCACAATGTATCGATGTCTAACATAACCTACTGGACTCTGAGGATTGGCTGTTCTTTCTTGTTTTCTGATTATTACAACATTACAGATTTTGATATAGGTCAAGATTTAGTCTACAACGAGAATGCATCTTCTTGGGGCATGTGGATTGAGGACTCCTTCCACAGATGCGGCCTGAAATATGAGCGACCACGGAATCACTTCATCCCGCCCACACGTAGCTGCGAGTACACCCAATATCTTGTGTCTTCATGCCCAGATGACTGGCAAGACGAAAATATTCGACAAAATTGCTCATTCCTTAACGCCAAGGTGTACAAGCGGACTGTGACCTACAAAAACATCTACTGCGCAGTTTGCCACAATGTGAATTTACAACATGTCAGGTGTTTTCTGGTAAAGACAGAAAGACACCTTATATCGTTTGGAGTGCTAGTGGACATGAACGCCAGTCAGGGGGACAGGGTAGGGTATATACAGACCCAGGTCACCTGCCCGCCCGACCACGCCGTTTTCGTCGGGGAGTGTCGCAAGGTTGTCTGCGGCATCCCGGGCTACAGGGTTGTCCGCGGCAAGTGCGTCAAGCGGAGACGGAGGAACCAGCTCCTGGACTGATCCCGTCCATGGAAGTACTTCCAGATTTATTATTCATTGAAGTTTCTGCTGTATATTTAATAAATGTTTTTAACCTTTAGCCATTGTCAATATATACCACCAGAATTATAATATCACCCTTCTAAAAATTAACAATCCAATTTTAATAGAATTTAGTTTATTTCATTCCCCTCTTAATCTATGAAAATGACCTTCGAAAATACTTGCTGAAATGAATTTGCCTGAAATGTCTGTACTGTTGAATCTCTATCTTGTATCACCCACAACCACAATTATTCAAGCGACCAAATCTAACACTTTAGGTTTGTGAAAAGGAGTGCAGTCGTCGACCAAATGGCTACTATGAAGCAGGTTAAAATAGGTGGTAGCGTCATGGGTTTGACATCAAGAAAACTGTAGACATAAGCTTTCCGTCCTAAGTTATGATTGGCGGAATTAGGCGCGATGCTAAGTTTAAAATTTCCAACGTGGAATAGATATTATGTAAGGAATATTTGTGTGTGCTCAGTACACGTCAGCGTAGCCGAGGTTTTTGTTTGTCCATACCTTCATCAATTTATATCTCTCTTTTATTCGAATTTATCTTCCTAATTATGGAGTCCGCTTTCCCTCTTCTTATATACTTGACCCACCATGGCCGCGATGGGTGCTGTGGGGGAGATTATTTTGAAGTCCAAGCTCAAATCCTTCCATGCAAGTATGAGATTGTTGGATTCTATGATCTTGACAGTCCTACTCTATGCGGCTCCAATCTGGGCACATGATCAAGCCTTAATCTTAGATAGAATCCAGGATACCTTTCTCAGACGTTTTCTGTGCCTTCCAAGCTATACTCCGGGCTATATTTTGAGGGCCGAAACAGGAAGAAATTCTCTTGATATCACAGTGAAAAAACTAACTTTAAAATTCTGGACTAGAATTCTGAAAATGGACGGCAGCAGGCTACCTTCAATTTATTTGGCACATTTGTGGGACATTTCAATTTCTCCAAAACAGAATATCGGACTGGTAAAGAGTATAACAGAACTACTTAATAACACCTGCTTCTCATGGCTTGTTGGATGTACAGACTTCAATATTCTACAAAGATACATCCCCCTAATTATTAGAACGGCAACCGATCAGTCCTTGCAGCTGGATTATGTAAGAATAAGAAAATCAATACTCTACTTGCACTATAAATACTTTCATTCATCACCTACAATGGAATGCTATCTGAATGACAATATCCCCCTAACCTTAAAGAGAATCATTGTACAAGTAAGAAGCCTTTTTGTAGTACAGAGAATTAATCATGTTTCACTATTGAAAACTAAGACCATAAAATGCACCTTATGCAACGGTGAATTTAGTCTCGATTTTCCACACTACATGTTCTACTGTACGGCAATGGAAGAAGAAAGAGAAATTCTTCGTCAAGAGACCGGCTATAATAGCAACTCGCCTTATGTTTTAATGGCAAAAGTCGTAAAATCCAGACCTTTTGCATTCGCTTTTTATAAATACTGGAAATCAGCTCTATCAAAATATTTAGCACAGACACCGGATCCAACTCGATAATTGGTCGAGGTCAATACCCAATATTTGTATATAACTACGATGCTAATTTTATATTTATTTATTTTGTCCTACAGGGAGAATCCTGTATGGCACGTGTGCCCAATAAAGGCTATTGTTGTTGTTGTATATACTTGACCCTACAGTAGCGCGCCACGTGTCCAGGCCTGTTGCATGGTCTTCCATCCTACCTTTATTTGCCTCTGGGTTCTTATTTAGTTTTTTTTTTCAATTATATTTATCAATGAATCTTGAAGTGGTAGGTTGTCTAGAGGCAGTGAATTTGGGCGGTGAATGCTCTGGTATTTCTGGTAGCAGATTTCTGAGGTGGGATATGGTTCAGATAACCTCTTATAACAACTAGAATGTTATTTGGCACCTTTTGTTGTTGGAGCCGAGACTAGTCTAGCTCATTTTGAAGAATTTAGGATTGATTCATGCCTTTTTGACAATCCTTCTCAAATGAAGCCATCTCTTTGCATATTTCGAGAAGTTTGCTAATTTGTGTAGGTGGGTTTAGATAAAGTACGGAAGAAGTTTTCATTTTTTATTCCAACAATAAATAATTATATTATATAAAAATAAATGGGTCGTCTCTCTCGTCAGAATAGACGTCAAAACTAGATAATATCTACAATATAATACACTGCGGCATGTAATTGTAAAACGACACTTGCAAGTTTAACCGCATGAGTTTCTTTTCAACGACAAATTAAAATTTTATTTTAAGGTGAAATATCGACAATTTCTAACCTTTTGGATGAGGTATGAAAGGATGAATTATGAAGAGTAATGACGAACGGAAAAATAAAAGTGTTCCGTTCGTCATTACTCTTCATAATTCATCCTTTCATACCTCATCCAAAAAGGTTAGAAATTGTCAATGTTTCACCTTAAAATAAAATTTTAATTTGTCGTTGAAAAGAAACTCATGCGGTTAAACTTGCAAGTGTCGTTTTAGATAATATCTATTGGCCGTCGCCGTACACTAGTGATCTCGGGTCGGTGACAAAGCCACAACACCAGTTTTAGCAAACCGAGAAGCGCCTGGAGACCATGGTTTCGGGCTAATGCCCTTCGACAGTCCAGAGCAGACTTTATTTTATAAGATCCACAAGGGATCAAATTAAATTTTTACAATATATGACAAAGAGGTGTTTAGTTTCCAAAGGGGCTGGACTAAATCTATGGCTTAAATATAAATGGAAAAATTCCAGGAATTTTTGACCTATAAAAAGGCAAGAATCCATCTATATTTTGGAGATAGATATGGCTTAGCACTTAAACCAGTTAAGCACCTCTTAAGCAGATTGTGAAGATTCCATTTAATTCTTGTGAATTTCATAAAATAAAGCCCCTTCTGGACGAGGGCCATTAGCTTGAAACCATGGTCTTCAGATGGACGCTTCTCAGTTTGCCAAAGCTGGTGTTGTGGCTTTGTCACCGACCCGAGGCCGCTAGTTTGCAGTGATGGTCAATAGATGGCGTCTAGGAGAGACGACCTTTATTTTTATAGATCAGTTTCCTTCCGACAAAATTCCAATCAATAATTTAATTCTGTTTCTTCCTCCATTAGAATATCAAACTTGTTGCACAAAATCATAAGCCTAATTACAGGCTTATTCGTGTTTTATCCGGCTTAGTCTCATTCTTATTTGTTGGTGTCCGAAGAAAAATTCAGAATAAGTCAGGTCTTAATGCTTTCCCAACTGGTGAAACTTGATTTGTGTAGGTCCAGCCAGATCTTGGCACCTTTGGTCATTCTCATGGTGGTATATCGAGCAATTATATAGTCAGTTCAGTGCTATACTAATCCGATCTCCTCAAAAGTTCGAATCCATGTAGGCGAAGATTTTCTGTCCCATTGTACATAGATATATAAATGTTGAATTCATTCTTAACAAGTTTCGTTACCGAAAAGGTTTCTATTGTTAACTACAAAGTTTGAAAATATTTTGAAAATTTACTTTAAAATAGTTAATCTATTCAATTCTCTGAGGTGTTATCTTTTTTGACTCCACCAAATTTGGTCCTCTCTTCGCGACAAGTTTCCAAGTGATGTGACGCAGTGGCAATGTGCTGCAAAATATATAAACAATAATAATAATAGATCGCCAAAATAGTATTATAAATTTAGTTAACCAAGGTTCCTGGGAAGCGTACATAAGTCGCCAACTACCTGGTATATATGTTAGTAAAAAATAATTTAGAACTAACATTTACAATGACCTCCCCCCCCCCCACAAAGGGGGTTTTAAGAAAAACACGAACTTTTTGGACAACCCTATATATTGAGGAAGAATAGAATCCGCCAAATTAAGCGGTGGCTAATTCATTCGGGGTCAAATAGTGTCAGAATGGGATGATGCTAGGACACATTCCTGCAGTATTTTGTCTAAGATTTCTAAGATGGCTTAGGTTGTAAACTACAGTCAGGTATGGTGAATAGTATCGAGTGTGTGGTGAATCATGTCGAAGATATAATGAAATATTAGATAATAAAAAGGCATATATTGGATTGAATAAAATATTTATTTGCCATTATTTCGTTTGGCTGAACGCCAACTTTTATCAAGGCATTACATTTTTGTATAAACAAACTCAGCGCCGCATAATGTTATAATATCACAGTTGAAATAATTTTTGAAAAGTATTTCAACTGTGATATTATAACACTATGCGGCGCTGAGTTTGTTTATACAAAAATGTAATGCCTTGATAAAAGTTGGCGTTCAGCCAAACGAAATAATGGCAAAGAAATATTTTATTCAATCCAATATATGCCTTTTTATTATCGAATGATTTAAATATGGATTGCTCTATTTTCAAAATAATGAAATATAATATCGCTATTTTTAGAGATCAATAGGCAGTAAAATTACAGCTATTTGATCTGGAAATGTCAATTGTGTGGTGGTATGTAATCGTACACGAGTGAGGTGATAGCACGGTATTGGAATGTGATAACGGTCAACTGGAAGATGAGAAGGATCTTGCAGAAGGTCCTCACATTATATTCAAATGGTTTGAAAGTTGATCGTTGATCGTTAGCATCGTGGTGTTACATTTCGAGATTTTTAATCTGTACGGAATTATAATGGATATGTTTATACTGGGAGCTGGCTTGAGTTTTTTTCCGTGATTCGTTAGAATCACACTTGGGAGAAGAATTCTGTTGCAAGGTGTTTGAACGGAAAGAGAGTGATTTAATTTGTATTTTGGGTGATTAACGTTGTAATTTGTGTGGTATGTGGGGGAAGTCGTGTTAAGTAGAGGCGACTGAGATTTGAGGGTGCTACACGTTCTGGCATAGGTTGATGGTTACAATTGTTTATATTAAATGTTGAGTGATTATGGTTAGTATATTTAGTATACTGGGATGGATTTATTCTATTGCAGATATAGGGCAGTTATGGGAATGTCCTGTCTCTTGGGGGAGAGGGGGGGGGTGAGAAGTAAATTATTGATTAAAAGAGTAATAGGTGTGGGTGAAGATACATGGGAAAGGATGGGTCAGTTAATTTGGAATTGATATTTGGGGTTTAAATATAAAGTGGATTATTTTGTATTTATTGGGTTATTAAAATATATTTATTGCCTAAATTGTATTTTTCTGTGATTAGGGCAACATTAATTGAAAAAGGTAAGCGAATTAAATTTTTTATAACAAATGTGATGTCATTCAAATAACGCTTGATAAAAAATACAATTAATTATTTATTAAAATTAAATTTAGAAGTAAAACACAGGCAGCTAAATATAATAGGTGATGTAAAATTGAAAAGATGTGTGAGAGGGATAAAAGTGTGTTTTAAAAATAAAATGGGATAAAAATGGGTCAAAATTAAAATGTTTTTTTTTTAAATGCCAAATAATGTGAGAGTGCGAAATAAATATAAAGTTCAACACTCTAAATTAATGTACTTCGGTTGGGAACTTAGGTCATGAAGCTGGGACTTTTAATGTTTTAATGGGTGCAAAGTTCGCTGCCATAGCTTGAACCACACCTGAGGTTGGGAGGTCAGCTGTCATGATGGGTGGCCCCCCACGCGGCTCACAGTCCAGAGTGAAGCGGCTAGATGGCAGTGATGTAGTCTGAAGAGATTGGTCCAGGGAAAGGTTGGACATTACTACACTGTCGTCTGACTCGGGTAGGCTTTCCACTCTTTGGTACATCGACTCAGTCGGCATATGTCCGATGGGAATTGTTTCCTGATTTGATTGGCATTATCCTGACGGCTAGAAGACTGGTTACCTGAGGTGAGTTACAAGCAGTCGATGTGGGGTGGCAAGGAGACATACAGTACACACACATTTTTTTATCTTCTTGATAACCCACAGTACACCGGATCCTGAAACCGGTGAGGCCAGAGAGGAATCTCCAAGGTTTACCAAAAGTATGACTTGCATGGAGACGGTATTCTGCGAGACAGGAGCTCCATCTATGCTTCCTTCCTATGGCGAATCTGTCTTAATAAATCTGTATGTGTGTGTGTGCCTGGAGAGACTGTAGTGAACAAATGAAAAAATATTAGTACAAATAAAAGCAGCGGGAAAACGACTATTATGAGGAGAGAGAAATTTAAAAATTAATGTGAGTTATTAAGAAACTAATTAAATTTTCATGCTTCACTAGAATTTTACCTCTAAACTCAATATATACTACATTTATATGAAATCTATTCGCAATTTTGAAGGGAAAATGCTTCATTTCTCATTAATATTGTTTTGAAAATCCACATCAGCTTGAAATTCAAGTTCCAATTCTCTTCATGCCACAATATGGAGTGGTATCATGTCACTCATAAACATAAACAAAAATAATTAACAATTTTTTCTATCAGACATCATATCGCCACGCTGTAAGATTCAAAGGAAAAACAGGGTAACGTGGTAAGATTCTTTAATAGAACACGACGAGCTTTCAGGCAGCAACTGCCCTTCTTCAGGTCTTATACAAGTGTAGACAAAGAAGTGCCATATTTATAAGCGAAAATATTTACATATATACGCGCAAGGAATAAGGAATTTTACATACTGAAGATTGGAAAGGGGAATTTGCATATTTACAAATAAAAATAAAACAAACTCTGTGTGAGAAATAGAGGCAAAAAACGGAGATAAAAATTAAACCTGAAGGCAAAACACGGAGATAAAAATTGAACCGTAAATAACAATAAAACCCAGAAACATATCAGCGAGTGAGGCCGTAAAATATTGTATATTGCGGTGGGAGATCAATCTTCCGGTTAAAACTGGGAGTACAGTTGGACACCAGTGCTTCCAGAACCAAGCGTTGGTACTTGTTTCCAATATCCCTGTATACAGAAATCGTATCGTCTAAATTAAAGGAATGGTCGAAATCTGCCATGTGTTGAAAGATGAGAGATTTTCGATCTTTGGAACGTATATTACGGTTGTGCTCGCGGATTCTAGTGGCGATGGTTCGACCAGTTTCACCAATGCAGCATTGCTCACAATCGTTGCATGATATTTTATAGATGCCGTTATTGAGGGATAGAGGGTTAAGTTTGATGGAGCTTTTTGTTATGGGGTGCCGTAAGGATGCTTCTAGGGAAGGCGAATTTTTGAAAAACGTGCGAATACCGAATTTTCGTAAAAATAACGCAATACCAGAGTTCGTGGTCGAAAAAGGAAGGACACAGACGTTTTTATACAGCGGAGGTGTAACTTTTTTGTGGTTAGGAACGTAAAAATGGCGGTCAATAAAATTATGAGGGTAACCGGCGGATAAAAGATGGGTGTAAACGGTACGCTTCTCGATCGTTCTAAATAAGGCAAGGGAACAATGAGTATATACCCGTTTGGAGAGAGTTTTTACCGTGGTGATTTTGTGAGTAACCGGGGCATGTGATAAAAAGTGTAAATAGGAGGGAGTGAAGTTAGGCTTGCGAAATACGGTGGTCTGAAAAGTGCCATTAGTGTTGATGACTAAAACGTCTAAAAACGGGATGCAATTAAAACAGGATGGGTTGTGAGTAAAACGGAGATCATGATGGTATGAGTTTAAAACCGTGAGTATGGGGAGATGGTCGGTATCACGATGGAGGCAAACCCTGTTTTTCCTTTGAATTTTTTCTATTTGAAGTTATTATTGACTAGATATTTTCTATAGATAGTCCATCTTGGTAATTACGGGTGTATAGATGCCTTATTTGAGGCTATCTGGCGTTGACCTACTCAGAATTACATCCCCGTGCTCTTCAGAACGACAACCCAGGACAGTCAATCTGGCCAAAAGTCTCCAGAATGACAAGATAGAACAGTATTTCTGGTTCAAAGCTATTCAAAATGACAATCCAGTACAATCTATACTGGGCTAAACTCTTCAAAATGACAACCAAGGGAAGTCTATCTGTGGCTAAACTCTTCAGAATGACAAGATAGGACAGTATTTCTGTGGAAAAGCTCTTAAAATGATAACCCAGAACAGTCTATATTGGGTAAAACTCTTCAAAAGGACATCACACGATATTCTACTGTGGCAAAACTCTTCAGAATTTCAACCCAGGATCGTCTATCTAGGGGAAAACTCTTTGGAATGACAACCCAGGACAGTCAATCTAGAGCAAAACTTTTCGGAATGACAACCCTGGACAGCATATCTTGGGAAAACTCTTCAGAATGACAGCCCAGGACGGTCTATCTGAGGCAATACTCTTCAAATGACAACCCAGGCAGACTATCTCGGGCAAAAATCTTCGTAATGACAACCTAGGCCCCTCCATCTGACACAAAACTCTTCGAAATGACAATCCAAGACAATCTATCTGGCCAAAATTCTTCAGAATGACAAGATAGGACCGTCTATCTGGAGCAAAACTCTTCAGAATGACAACCCAGGACAGTCTATCTGGAGAAAAACCCTTTGGAATGACAGCCGAGGACAGTCTATCTGGGGCAGACCACCTTGAAAGGATATCTCAGTCCATTCTATCTTGGTTAGAATTTCTCAGAAAGACCTCCCAGTCCAGTCTGTCCAGAGCAGACCAGTTCAAGGATGACATGCCAGTCCGATATTTATCGTTTGTTTATCTCTGTTATCAGGCGAGGAAAGACAAGTTATATTGGGGTGGATAGATCAACGCGCAGAACACACCGGGTGAGTCTCAGCTCTGTTTAGGAATGCTATGACGTTGTACCTCAAGGTGGGGCTGTTATATCAGGGAGAGAGATATCGCTGGACGCGGGACCATTTCTTTCTTTTACATTACTTCTTTACGATGGTAACTAATTAAATGTATTTACAGCCATTCGTTGATAGTTTGGAAAAATATTTTAAGGAGGGAACCAGTGAATATGAATAAATGTGATAGGCTGCAGGTACAACCCTGCTGAAGCCCTTTTCGTATTTTGAAGGAGTTTAGGAAGTTTCCGTCAACCTTAATGGCAGCAACTGCCTCCATATTGAGCAGGCGGAGACATTCTGTTTTAATTTTAGACAAACAATATATTTGAGATTAAATATTTTATTTAATAATAACCTTTTCACTGGATTCAGGAATAGCCCAAATTTTCTCTAAACCTGCATTTACATCACTGCAGTACAAGGGTATTTTCAGTTTTCAAAAAGTTGGTTCGAAAATCTTTCCCTGGGGCAATTTTCTGACATTATAGAAATATCCGCACCAGTATCAATTAAGAATTGCATCAATTTTTCATTTAGCGTGATTTTACAATTTCATATTATATCAGAAGCAATAGAATTAATGCAGAAATATACAAGAAAATTTTATTCTCTTCTCTTGTAGTAACTTGCGAAACCAATTTTGTTCCAAATTGTTTCATAAAATGGCCCTTCTTTGAACATCTTCTACATATTGCATTAAATGCTGGACATTGTTCTAAATTATGAAATTTCTGTGAGCCACATCTGGTACATGCTTATTCAGATTTTCCTGCTTGATACAAATTTCTACTGCTACCTGGCTTGCCAACTTCTTTCTGCTTGACGTTTTTAGAATACCCTTTTCTCTGGTTTTGATTTTCTACAAATTTAATATTTGTATTTTCTAAAAGTCCTCTCTAAGTTTTTTTTTCTTCTACATTCTCACAGCTTTTATTTGTAAATTTCTATTGCTTTATTCATCGTTAAATCTGGTGATGACTGCAACTTCTTTGAAAAGGTCAAGTTTTATCAGTTCTTCTTTCAGTTGTCCATATAATTGCATCTTTCAGCAAGAACAAATAAATCACTTATGCAGTCTTCTAATGAATCTCACTTCGTTTAGGAACGTTTATTGAATGAGCTCTATCAAGGATAACATTTCTTTTCCCAATAAAATATTGGTTAAATTTATCCAAAACTACATTATATTTTAAGGCATCTACACTTGAAAGTCTGAATTATAGAAATATATCATCCGCTTAATCGCCTAACAAATAAATTAGCATGTTTATTTGTTATTTTATTCTTTAGAATTCTCGGGCCTGTTGCAATTCTCTCTCTCTCTCGGCCGTGCGGCCACGCGGTGCGCGAGCTCCGCGTTCTTCGGCGATGGAGGGCGAGAGAATGGAAGTTAGCAATATGTTTTCAGTATTGGCGGATAGCCAATACGACGGGGAACAGAATGGTGCTATTCCTTTCGGTGTTACAACAACGAATGCCGAAATATCGGCGGAAAACAATTCAGTGAAGAATGTTTCAATTTCTGAAACTAACGAGAAGTATGCAAAATCGCCCGTGACAAGCGGCGGATATGCAAATTCGCCTCAATCAAGCCGGAATTGGGCCGACATCGTCGAAAACGATGAAAATTTTGAACAACCCAAAAAGAGAAAGCGTCTGCTTCCTTCGGAAAGTGCGTGTCAGTCTCTGCCTGGTCCATCTCGACAGACGAAAACCACCCGGGACAGCACTACGCCGCGCCAGCCATCGTGCCCTAGGAACACCATCGAGCAAATAAAGGTCTCGAGGCAAATGCTGGCTCAGTGTCGGAGCAAAGCAGCTGCCGGAACCTATGACCAGATGACCTATCTGGAGTTCTCCCCGGAGTTCACCCAAGTAGACTACATCAAGGCTCTGGAAAATAAACTGGGGAAAGGCTGCGTTGTACAGATAGGAAAAGCTTCCGGACAGATCCTAGTTGGCTTCGAGCGGCCTGATATGGCGGAGACGATCATAGAGGATGGTCTGATGATTAAGGGAGCCCTCCTTAAAGCCCTTCCCTACCAAAAGAAGGCAGAAAAAATCACCATCAGCGGTCTCCCATTTGTAATCGAGGACGCCGATATCATCAGGACTCTGAGGCCTTACTGTCAGGTAGTCTCCATCGCCCCTACCGTGAATTCTTCCGGCGGCTACACCTGGCTTGACCTAAAAAAAACTGCGTTCATTCTCATGAACAATGGAAAAAAAAATCACAGATCTTCCTAAAAAGATCATTGTGACTGCCAAGGGCGGCTCTGCACTGGCCTACTTGGAGTACGGCTTCCGTTGCTCCAAGTGCTACAGAATGGGACACAAAAGAATGAACTGTCCCCGGATCATCCGGGAGACAAGCACCACCCAACCCTTGAGCCAGACGAGCAGCGTGAAAACCACGGCGCCTGCTCCTAACACCACAGCAGCTGCTTCGCCACCTGCAACATTCTCCCACCCTGCGCCAGTGGCTGCCCCGGCACAGACATCCTCCGCGCCACCTGCTCAAGAGGATATAGCTCTCGAGACTGAGCCCACCACCAGGACCCCGAAAACCTCCACCCAGACAGACCTCAACATCAACAGAGTCGAGAACTCTAGCCATCACAAGATCAAGGATAGATCTAGATCCTTGTCTCCCAAGGCCGGGTCTACGACTCAACTACAGCTTGACACCCTCCTCGAGCGCCTCCCAGGATCATTCTTTGAAGAGGTTACACTCTTAGGCTTGAAGGAAGAGGAAGTGAAACAGGCCATCGTCTCCCTTCCTCATCTAAGGCTGCTCCTGGGAAAGCTCAGCGTAGAACAAAGTCTGGGGCTGCACACCTTCAATGAAAAGTTGATAAAGGGACTTGGAAGCTCCAAGTCAGCCCTTTACAAGCGGCTATCTGACATCAGAACAAAGACAAGAAGCGCGCAAGAGCTTCCGCCTTGAGTGCCTTAATGTGCGCGGCATTGCCGCTCGACACAGGAGCATTGAATTGTGCTGTTTCCTGAAACAGCACGCAGTTGACATCGCTTTCATTCAAGAAACCAATGTCACCACCCTGGACAGCGTTGAGGACCTCTGCTTGGGATACAGAGCAGCAGTTGTTCCAGCTTCTGGCGCCAGAGGATCCGGCCTCGCCTGCATCTTCTCTTCCGGCGTCCAGGTCATCGGACAACAGGTCCTGTCCCCTGGCAAGATCGCCGCCTTTGACGTTACCATCCGGGGATCAAAGGCGACATTTGTCAACTGCCACCTCTCTCATGCTCCTGATGAGCGGCTACAGCAGCTACAGGTCATCACAGCTGCTGCTGTCAATGAAGACGCGTGGGTCCTTGGGGACCTCAATATCTCCGAGGAGTCTGCGAGCGACATTGCGTCCGGTTCCGTCGAAGCCCTTGGGGAGCTCCTGGACCGGGCCAACCTCGTAGACGCCGCAGCTATCTTCGACGCCACGCACCTACCAACAAGGATCTCCAGTTGCGGAAGCCGGGTGGATGCGAGCAGATTGGATCGAGTGCTTATACCATCAAGCTTCTCCAACCGCGTCACCCGATACTGGAGCCTATACTACAAGAACTCCGACCACCGTGCGGTCCTCCTCCAAACCGGCGAGGCCTCAGAACCTCGACCACCGTGCATTGCTAGCATGCTCCGATCGAGGCTAGTCGTTGGGACAGTAGAAACGCTTCTTGACGAGGCCTTGGGAAACATCGAGGACATGCGGAATGCGGAAATCTGGAGGAGGTGGGGACATATTAAGGCGCATCTGGCCTCCGCCATCAAGTCACTCCACGACCTGCGCAATAACGACGACAACTACATCTCGAGGGCGAGAAAATATGTTCAAGCCAAGCTCGAAGATGTCTCCATCTACTCGGACTATCCCTCCCTGCCGGACCTCGGGCGCGCCCTTCGTCTTCGTCGCAGGGGAACGTCGTCGAATACTTTCTACGACAGCGCAGGTCGAATGATTACGGGACCAGCGGTGAGAGAACTGGCTTTCGTCAACCTGAAAGAGCGCTTTTCCCATCCTTCGTGCTCACCGGAGGACATCGATGGCTTCCTGCGGGGTTTTACTCTAAGGGTCACCATTGAGGAAAGCGATCCTCTCCACCGCTATGGGATCGGCGAGGAAGAGATCGTTGCTGCCATCGGTCGTCTGCCAACTGCGAAAGCGGCCGGGTGGGATGACTTGCCCTGCGAGCTCTTTAGGGGTTTTGAGGATTACTTCGCGAGTGCACTCCGTCGGGTCTTCGAGGCGTCCCAGCTCTGCGGGGCTCTGCCCACTTCCATGCGGCGCAGCGAAATGTCCCTGATAGAAAAACCGCACGGTGGTCCGGGCCTAGCCGGACTTCGACCCCTCTCCTTGCCAACGACGGACTACAGAGTCCTCAGCGGGGTCCTCTACTGGCGACTGCGACCCCATCTCCGAGACATCGTACCTGAATGCCAGAGCTACGCCGTTCCAGGTAGAACACCAGCCTGGAACATAGCCCGCGTAGCTGATGAAGTTGCCACTGCCTGCAGAGATGAAGCCCCACTGGCAGTCGTCGCCATCGACTTGGAGTCAGCGTTTGACACGCTGGACAGAGGCTTCCTGGTGTCCACTCTTCTCTCCGTCGGTCTGCCGCCAGTCTTCGTGGGGTGGGTTCTTCTGCTCTACGCTGGGGCCGAGGCTGCGGCGAGGATTGAGGGGATTGGGAGAACTCCTCTGTTCCACATGCTCAACGGAGTGAGGCAGGGATGCGCTGCCAGCGCAGCGTTCTTTACCATCTCCACCGGGCCCCTCCTGCTACGCCTGGAACAGCTACTTGGCCGGGATAATGTCCTGGCGTACGCTGACGACATCGTCCTGCTTATCCGCGAGGATGGGCAGCTGGAGGTCGTCAGGAAGATCTTCGAGGACTTCAGGCGTGCGTCAGGAATAAGAGTCAACTTCGGTAAGAGCCAGGGTCTCTGGTGCGGGAGATGGAGGAACCGCACTGACTCCCCGTCGGCAATCTCCTGGAACAGGGAGAAAATCAATATTCTAGGGACCTTAGTGACTCCTGGAATGGGAACTTCGGCTCAAGATCAACACCTGCAAGAGTTGCTGGAGCGAGCCATTGCTAGGTGGTCCCCCTTTGTCCGCGGTCTCTCACTTGCTGGTCGAGCAAAAGCGGCCAATAGCCTGGTGCTCTCGGCCATCTACTATCATCTCCAGGCCTACCTTCCCAGCGAGACCACCATCGGAAGACTGCAGGCAAGATTGGCTCGATTCGTGTGGGGGCACGATCGAACCTCATGGTTTCCCAGTAGCATCCTGGCGCGGCCGATCTCTGTGGGAGGCATGGGACTTCTCGACGTGGGCACTCAGCTCCGGCTGTCGTGCCTTAAGGGTGTCCAGGCAGCACTGCGTGGAGGCCGTAACGCTCACTCTTGGCTCGCTGAGAGCGGGATGTGGCTGACTCCTGCGTCCACTCCTGGCATCTGGCTTCCCCCGCGGCGTCGTCGGAGTCTTCACCTCTTCGAGTCTGCCGCGGAGATCCTAGATCTAAACCACCGGATCTTACAACCTGCACTTCTCCGGGCTCTTCGGGTCGTGGGCGACTGCCGTTTCCTGCGGCCTCCTGAGCTCCTGGCTCCTACAAGATGGCTGGGCTGGCGCATCGGAGAACTGACCGGGCCTGCTCCAAACATCACCATCGCTACGCGTGGCGCCCTCACGGACGTCGCTGCTCTGGGGAGCTTCTGCACACGCCTGATAACCCAGAATGCCCGGGGACATTATCGCGTCGACAGCCTGGCGGACGCAATCGTGGTGCGCGGGACGACCACTGCCTTCCAGCGCCTAACCACCCGCACAGCCCGCCGCTTGCTTGAGCGTCCGCGCTTGGCTGCGCTGCCCATTACCCAGCTGTTCGGACGGTGGTTCCCCCACGTCAGCATCCCCATCTCCATCAGCTGGTCTTCCCTCCGGCGTTGCGCCTTCTCGGGGCACAATGCTGACGTTGCCGTGCGGCTGGCCCTGCACGCCCTTCCCCATCCAGCACATCCGGCTTCAGCCCGGGAGTCCTGCATCGCCTGTGGGTCCAGAGACCTGTCTCTGGCCCACCGCTACTGGTCCTGCAGTCGGATCAGGCCTGTCATCCTGGAGGCCTTCACCATCATCCAACGGCCTCCTGACCTGCAGAGCTGGATCTTCGGGCTTGACCTGGAGGACGACGCCCTGGCCATCATGGCGTCCGCCAAGACCCGCATCTACAAGCACTTCCTGGGCCTGGAGATGCGGGGAGTCCAAGAAGACCCCCTCCTTGTCTGGAGGAGAACCTTGTCAAGGTGGTGGAGCCTCCCTAGCTCCTAAAATCATTGTAAATTCCCATTATTTATTCATTACTTTTATCATAATCATTTTGTAAAAATTGACTAGACGTCAATAAAAGTGTTTCAATTGTCAATTGTCTCTCTCTCTCTCTCTCTCTCTCTCGATTACGTTCGAATCAACGTGGTCAAGAAAACTAATCTTCTGGTAGTTTAATTTTGAATTTATCTGGCTGCGAAATATTATTTTTTAAATTCATTTTTATCATCTATCTTTGCATATAATTCCTTTGAATTATTCATTTATACTTATATATATCTAATATACGTCAAAATAGACGTCAAAGTTAGACGTCATCTATTGACCGTCGCCGCAAACTTGCGGCCTCAGGTCGGTGACAAAGCCACAACACCAGCTTTGACAAACTGAAAAGCGCTCACGTAAAGACCATGGTTTCGGGCTAATGTCCCTCGTCAGCCTAGGGCGGACTTTATTCCATGAGGTCCACAAGGGATTTTAGATCAATATCCTCCCGGCAAAATTTCTACTTATATATATGTAAACAAATAGTTTATTATAATACAATATATTGTAGCTTATGATTGTAAAACGACATTTGAAAATTATCCCGCATGCATTTCTTTTGAACGAAAAATCGAAATTTATTTTTAAGGAGAAATAACGATTATTTCTAACCTTAGGGATGAAGTATGAAAGGATTAATTGTGAAGAGTAATGATAAACGGAAAAATAAAAGTGTCCAAGGATGGGAATCGAACCCACAGTGTTCCGCTCACCGGGCAGATGTCATGTTCACTAGGCAACCCTGGACATACAAGGTATGTCCCATAAGTTCCCGGACTGGGTCCATAAAAAAATAAATAAATGAAAAATGTCAATAAATTTGACTGTTTATTATAGAAAAAATAGCTGGCAACACGGTGGTACCAATATCGAGGCGGTACGTGTCGCCAAGGTCATTTGGAAATTGATTGTCCACATCGTACTACCATATTCAGGTGGTATCGTGAGTTTCCGCGAGGAAAATATGGCATAAGAGACGCGCCGAAGTCAGAATATCCAGCTTCGTCAGTTGATAAAGGAAAAATGGCTGCTGTCAAGAAATTATTGGTGACTAATCAACATATAACTTATATCGCCAGATAGAGGAGAGACATTTCTGCACCAGCAATTCATTTCTTTCTGTACGACCATCTAAAAGTGAGTAAAGTTTGTTCCCTATAAATGGGTTTCCCATTCCTTAGCTGATGAACAGATGACTCGATGCGTTTCATGGTGCCGATTTGCTCAAAAGGTTTGATAATGAATCATCTCGTTATGTCAACAGCATCATAGCAGGTGATGAAACTTGGCTTTATTATTTTGATGTGCCAATTAAAGTTCAAAACAAAGTATGGATCTTTGAAGGTGAAAGCAAGCCTGTATCTGTGCGAAAATCTCCAGATATATTAAAAATAAAATGTTAGCCGTAATTCTTTAATACCAGAGGAGTTGTGAGTACCTAAGGAAACTTGGAAGAGTTGGTTTGATGACTGGTTTCGAAGGATGGAGAAGTGTATCGATTGTGGTGGAAAATATTTTGAAGAATTCTAAATAATAAAGTCATATTGGAAAACTTTCGTAGTGCATTCTGTATGACACATTCCATGAAGGGCTGAAGCAGGCCGATTGATAGAAACTGGGAGGCCAGGAACTTTCGACCCCTGTTGATAGAGGCGGACTGCAGATCAGTGGAAATGACTGTCAGCGGCGACTTGTTCTTGGAGGCCAAGGCGACCTTGGCAGACACACGCGCTCTATTCTAGGTAGGGGGCATCTTTCCTGTTTGTTTCCAGTTTTGTGTATTGTTTTTATATCATGTATGTTGTGTGCGCTGTGTGTATGTGTTGTGTGTTTGGTAAAAGCTGTATGTGTCGTGTTTTAGTTTGTTGTTTACGTTTTATGTATTCTTTGTTTGTGTTTTTTTTTATATATATCTGAAGTGTGTTGTGTGTAATTTGTATTTTGAGTTTTTTTCTGTGTTTATTTTGTGTGTTCTGTGCGTGTTTTGTGTGTGTTATATGTGTTGACAATTAAATAATTTTTATTGACCGCTGGTCAACAATTACTCACGAGGAGTGTGTTATATGTGTTGCCTCTTTGTGGGTGCTGGAAATTTTGTGTGTTTTGTTTATGCGTGTTGTGTATGTTTTGCTTGCGTTTATGTTGTGTGTAGTGTTTTCTGTGTTTGTGTTTTTATGCTGTGTGTTCTCTGTATGTATTATGTGTTGTGAGTGTGTTATTTTGTTGTGATTGTGTGTTACATGTGTTGTATTTTCATTTTGTGCGTTGTGTTTGTTGTGCGTTTGTTGAATATAATTAGTGTGGAAATTAGAAATATATTTAAAGCGCTATTTTTTTTTTCGAAACATATATATTTAAAACCTATTTCTCCAGCCCTTATACTGAAATGATTGAAAATTGAAAAAGGAAGGGCATGACTCATAAGTGGTGGACCTTCCCAGCGGTTTAACCATTTAACGTATTATACTGTATTGGTATACTCGTAAACACTGCATTTGCTACTGTGTACAGTAAATTGTGCAGTATATGGGCTGTAAAAATAGATTTTAAATATATATGTTTAAAAAATAGTGCTTAGAATATATTAATAATTATCACCGATAGATGCGATAAATTGATATTTTAAATGTTGCCTTACAGGCATATTATGTGATTTTAGCAAAAAAACCTTGCTCGATTCATTATTTTTTTTTATTTAGACATACATTTCTGCAGTCCTAAAAGCATATGTACATAATTTCCCAAAACACTAAATTATATATAATTCTAAATTCCAAAATACCAAATTCCAAAACACTGTATTCTAGAAAATGCAACGTATATGCAAATTCAGTCTGAAACAATATTGAAGCTATCTGGAGATTAAAATGGCGAAACCGCTGGGAAAGCTCACCACTCATCAGCCATGCCTTCCCTCTTTCAATTTTTCTCATCATTTCAGTATAAGAACTGTATAAATATATTTCTAAAATAGATGTTTAAAAAATAGCGCTTAAAATATTTATAATTTTCAGCGATAGAGGGCGTTAGTTGAAATTAATATTGTATTTTATGAGTTATGTGTGTTGATATTAAAAATAAAAAAGGCATCTCTTTACCAGGAGCACATGTGTTTTTTAGATGGCAGAGCACCATCTAGTGGAACAGAAATCAACTAAACATTGATTTAACCTGTTCCCTGATATTTGTCCAACCCAATTTCTTGATAAATCAAGAAAAGCCATCCATGAACGCGTTTCACGCTGTTGGTGCTCGACAGCGTGGAGTAGGATGTACCATGAGTTATGTGTGGTGAGTGTAGTTTGTATGTTGTCTGTGCTGTGTGTATTAATTAAAATATGTGTGTGTCGTATGTGTCTGCTCGGTGTTATGTGTGTGGTGAGTGTAGTTTGTATGTTATCTGTGCTGTGTGTATTAATTGAAATTTTGTGATATGTGTGTGTCGTATGTGTCTGCTCGGTGTTATGCGTAGTGTGAGTTCTTTGTGTGGTTTATGTGTTGTTTGTGCTCTATGTATGTTGTCTGTGCTGTGTGTATTAACTGAAATTTTGTGATATGTGTGTGTCGTATGTGTCTGCTCGGTGTTATGCGTAGTGTGAGTTCTTTGTGTGGTTTATGTGTTGTTTGTGCTCTATGTATGTTGTCTGTGCTGTGTGTATTAACTGAAATTTTGTGATATGTGTGTGTCGTATGTGTCTGCTCGGTGTTATGCGTAGCGTGAGTTCTTAGTGTGGTTTATGTGTTGTTTGTGCTCTATGTGTGTTGTGTATGCTGTGTGTTGTGAGTATGGTGTGTGTTTTTTGACAATTAAATAATTTTTATTGACCGCTGGTCAACAATTACTCACGAGGAGTCAAAAGGGCAAACAATGTACATTGATCAGGAGGGCAAGGCTACCCTTAGCTTGTGAATTCTCCTGCGAATGGTGGGATGGCTGTTCCGAGTTCGCTCGAAAGCAGCGTCAAGGAAGCCCGCGAGGTTACTCCCCTGCTCAGGTGAGAGATCCCCGAGTAGATCCAATCTATCTTCGCGGTATAAGACCGCAAACATGACGGCATCCAGGGAAATCCCTGGCTCCAGCAGGGGCTCAAAGCCGGGGTCAGTGATCATTTCATTGAAGATTGTATCTAACTCCGGCATCAGATCGTCGTCGTCCTCCATCGGGGCAGGTGGTGGAAGCGGAGGTGTAGTCGTGGCTGGAGTTGACTCCTGGGGAGCGGGCGGCGCCGGCTCAGCAGGCTGAGGCGCAGGCAGAGGAGGTACACATCGCTCTACCTCCGTCATCGGAACGACCTCCCCCATCTGCGTCGGGGCGGGCGCCAGGGGTGTTATCATAGCAGGTGTCAGTTTTTTCTTGTGGGAAGTGAGCGGCGTTGGATGAAATGGTCGAGGCGCAGGCAGTGTGGATGTAGGAGGCACTGCGGCTTGACCGGTCCTCAGCTCTGACAGGACCTGTCGCAGGACCTTATAAATATTGCTATTTCCTCCGGGCCTTAGGTCGAGGATTTGGTTTATTAGGCCGGCAGGAGCATTGCTCTGCGGAGGTGTTAGATGTTGACCGCGCTTGTGCGCCTTGGTCTTCGAGGAGAGGATGTCCAGGACCTCCTCCCGCCCAAGACCAAGGGCGTCCGTCTCAGCAAGTGAGACACCGGGGTTTCTCTTGAGGTAGGCCTCAAGGTCGGGTCTCGTCTTACGCCCTGATGAAGACGGGGAGGGCGGCACAAGGGTCCCCTGTGCATGCAGAGGACCAGGAGGGGCGGCGGAGGCTGGCAGGGCTTGAGGCACTACTCCGGCGGGCTGGGAGGCCGGAGGGCGAAGGTCCGCGGGAGCCTCAGGTGCCTCCATTGGTTTCACTGCCTGTGGGGCGCTGTTGGAGGTGGGCGGCGCCAGCACTTCGGCTGCATTCTCCATGGGCTCAGAAGGAAGAGCCACGGCGTCTGAGGATGTTCTCGCAGGCAGGGCGGTAGGAGTGCCGGGAGCTGATGTCTGTGGCGCAGGGCGCTTTGGTGACGGAGCTGGAGCCGTTGGTGTTGGGCGGTTCGGCTGCCGGGACTCGGTGGACGATGCACCAGATGGAAGGGGTGCCGGCTGTGGCTGGGCGTTGTTGGAGGCTCTCCCAGGAATGATGGGGCAGTTGGCCCTACGGTGACCCTGCCGGCCGCATCTGGAGCACTTGACTCCATAAGAGATGAATGCCGACAAGACGTTACCCTTGTTTCGGATGATGACGCGGGTCGGGATCTTTTCCAAGGCAATGCCCTCCTTAAGGAGGATGAATGCCTCGCGTCGTCCATCCGTGAAGGTATACCTTCCGGCTCTCAGCCGGATGGGGACGATGGAGGTCACGTCACCGTAGGGCTTGAGGGCCTCGATGACGGCGGCGTCGTCCACGAAGAACGGCAAGTTTCCGACGGTGATCCTCTCCGCCCTTTTCTTGAAGGGGAAGGCCCTGAGGTGGGTGTGGCCAATATCAAGACCGTCTCTTATAAGTCGCTCCGCCAGGGCCTTGGTGGACAGGCCCACCAGCATATGGCCGTCCATTTTCATCACCTGGAGCACATTCCCGGCTCCTCCGACCAGCTCTTCCACCGCCTGCAGGTAGTGGGTGGACCCGAAGTCCGGGCAGTGTTCCACGAAGACGCAGTTGTCTTCTGTTGAAGAGCGCTGGCGTGCTCTGGCGTCGGCGATGTCGGCCTGGGTAGCCCTGATCATCTGGACCCCCGTAGCTCCACCCGCAGGTGGCCGTCTTCGCGGGGTTGGGCCGGTCCTTCTGGAGGCCGCGACACCGCTGGAACGTTGTTCGACATGGCGGCTCGGTGACTCCCTGCGTCTTCGCTTGTGTTTGACCACGGTGAAGCCATCTTCAGCTGATTCTGCAGCCTCCATTTGCTCGGCCCAGTTTGTCGCAGCGGCCAAGGCGCCGCTCGTTGATGGCGTGACGTCGGCGATACACGCCGCGGCAAAATTTACATGCTGTCCGTCGAAAGGTAGATTAGCATAGTCGCCGCTAGCATTGGCTATTCTAGATTTTTCATCTTGAGATTGGTTATCCGCGGATATTTCCGCAACGGCTTGACTTTCAAAGCCGAGCCTTCCAGGCTCGTGTTCAGCTCGATGAGGGCTTCCAGCCCATACCAAGTTCGTCGCTTCCAGCGACATTTCACCGCTCGCCTGAGGCGAAAACGGCGGAGCTCGATTTAAGTTTTAGGTGTGTGTTGTAAAATTGTATTTTGTGTGTGTATTGTATGCAAGTTCTGTGTGTATTGTCCATAATGTGTTTTGTGTATGTTGTGTGTCGTGTAAGTTGTATTTTGGAGGTATTGTATGTAAGTTCTGTGTGTATTGTCCATGTTGTGTACGTTGTATGTGATTGAATGAGATTGAAACTGATTTATTAATCGTTCATATAAGATTATATAAGGTTATAAAAAGAGAAAATATTGAAAATTTAAAATTATTTTCATCAGATGAATCCAACTGAGGGTCGTCTGGTATGATGTCACGTCCTGAAGTCGGACAGATCTCCCCGACTACTGCCATTTCGAGGAATAGTTTCAGAACAGACCTCTGCCCTATACGGATAGAAAATATGATAGATTACTATCTGTTGTTGTTGCGTATTTCTCAAGTAGTTTAAACGATGTGTGTGTTTTGTGTGAGTGCTGTGCGTGTTTTTCGAGAGTCTTGTTCTGTGTGTCATATTTTTGAACACTTGTTAGGACAAAGGAAATGATATTAGGATTTCAGGTAAGAAGTTTTCGTGACTTTAATACTTTCTGTTTAGGCTAGAGATAGACATCATTACCAAAGAAGACTTGAACACATGTTTTCAATGAAATCAATTTAAGCATTAATAACTAGAAATCAGGCGTAATAAATGATCATAATAATAATAATGATCAACAACTTCAAGAAAATTGATCGTCATGCATATATGGTTGTAAAAATAAATACTGTATTGCCAAGAAATATCGTATATAGAAATTATACCAGCATAATAAATTCACTTTACAAATATCGATTCTCTCTCTCTCTCAATAGTTTTACACATTCTGGAATCGCCAAAACAATTAATATATACAGTTACCAGCGTCATAATCAATTCTTTCTTAATCAATTCTGTCACCGTTTGCTTTTGTGAATGGAATAAATAACCAAATATGGGCATTTCTCATAACCATCGGTGGTTCAGTGGTAGAAGGCTCGCCTACCACGCGGGCGGCCCGGGTTCAATTCCCGGCCGATCCATTTTTTTTTTCACAATTTTTAAAACTCATTTATATATTATACAAGAATGACATTCACGGCGCCAATTTATAATTGTAACGAATAGTATTTGAATAAAACCATTTAATCGGGTAAAACCCGGGCGTTGCCTGGGTCATTCGGCTAGTATATTTATAAGAACTAACCTGCGAGAAGTATTTATCAAGAACACAACGTTATTTAATAGCCTTATATAGAAATCCCTAAACACAATACAGAATTACATTTATATAATTTATAACAGTAGCGGTTAGCAAATTGATCCCACATTGGTAACTTAAATAAATCGCTCTAAAAATCATTTGCCAAGTGGGAGTTGGTTCCATGAAAAAAATATACAGTTAAACCTGTTTATAGCGCCCCCTCTGAATAGCGCTTCCCTCTCTATAGCGCCCGATTTTGGTGAGTCCCAAGAGGGGGCGTTTTAGACAGGTTTAACTGTAAATGAATAAGCAAAATTTAAGGCAAAAAGTTTCTTTATTTTTAAGTGTTGCGAGCTTTTAAGCAAAAGTCTGCTCTTCAACGGGCGAATCTAAAATCAAATAAAGAGAGATGCTATCAAGCGTGGATAATACTATAAAAAAGAAGGCTTTTGCTTTAAAGCTCGCAATACACATCAAAATAAATAAACTCTTTACCCTAATCTTATTAAATATTTGTGGGTAACTCTCGCTGGCGAAAAATATAGATAACATCGTCTGGAGTTATTTATTCCTCACAGGAAGGCGAGTCCCCTCGACGTCGGGAAGTAAATGTCACAGATTTCCTTTGTCAAATAGGTGGTACTAGGAAACCCAATACAATATTAAAACCGTATGGTTGATTGCACTCTCGGAAATGATACCAGGTTCTCTTATATTGTTTACTCGCAGCATGGAGAGTAGAAACTTGCTTATAAATATTTTTGTTCGGAAAAGACTTTCGCTAATTAGTTCCAATTACCATCAATAAATGGCTCTCTATATAAACGTTGTGTTAATTCCCGCGGTAACGTCATGAAGAGAATTCACAGATAGGAGACAACCACTGTCATTTATGGAGTCTAAAGAAAGCGAGAGGCAAAGAGTGAATTAGGTAAACAGGCCAATATGTTTGTGTGTCCTCATCCAATCGGGTTTTCTGGAACTGGAAACGTCATGGGGAATTCAATGGAAAGGGGACAGTGAGACATAGAACCACAATGTTCCATCTAGGGAATCTTGATGTGAAGTACCATACACATTTTCCATCTCAGAAACTTCCTTTTGCGTGTCTCAAGACGCCCGTTCATCCAATAGTATTGAGATTTGTTACACCCTCATCAACCCTTGGTACCTGTTCTTCATTTTTCGGGTAGTTTAATCTCATAGAGAGGAGAGTTCCCCCTTTCCTTCTTCCTATTGCCTCTCTAAGGAGAGATGGACATTGACAATTTAATTACAATTGACATTTTATTTAGACATCTAGTCAATTTACAAGCCATAGTTAAACATAAAAAAAATATATTCTCAATTTAGTGCCCTTTATCGCTGAAAATTAGATATATATTTTAGGACTATTTTTTAACCTGAAAAATATATATAACCTATTTCTTCAACTTTTATACTGCATTGATTAGAATTGAAAGATGGAAGGCATGACTTTTCAGTGGTGAACCCTTCCAGTAGTTTCCCTATTTTAGCCTTCAGGCCACTTCCTTATTTTATGAAACTGAAATGTTTTTAACCTGTTATCAACCAATAAAGATTTAAAATATATATGTTGAAAATAAAATATAGCTAAAAATTTTTATAAATTATCAATGAAAAATAATGTTTATGTTATTTAATCTTTTAAAATATTCGACACACCAAGACGACGAGAATTCCAGTTCCGAGCACAGCGAGTCGACGAGAATCCCAGGTCCGAGCACAACTATTCAACGAGAATTCCAGTTCCGAGCACAGCGAGACGACGAGAATCCCAGTTCCAAGCACAGCGAGACGACGAGAGTTCCAGTTCCGAGCACAGCGAGACGACAAGAATTCCAGTTCCGAGCACAGCGAGACGACAAGAATCCCAGTTCCGAGCACAGCGAGACGACGAGAGTCAAATTCCGAGCACAGCGATTCGACGAGAATTCCAGGTCCGAGCACAGCGAGACGACGAGAGTCCCAGTTACGAGCACAGCGAGACGACGAGAGTCCCAGTTACGAGCACAGCGAGACGACAATAATTCCAGTTCCGAGCACAGCGAGACGACGAGAGTCAAGTTCCGAGCACAGCGAGACGACAAGAATTCCAGTTCCGAGCACAGCGAGACGACGAGAGTCAAGTTCCGAGCACAGCGAGATGACAATAATTCCAGTTCCGAGCACAGCGAGACGACGAGAGTCAAGTTCCGAGCACAGCGAGACGACAAGAATTCCAGTTCCGAACACAGCGAGATGAGGACAGTCAAGTTCTGAGCACATCGAGACGACGTGAGTCCCAGTTCCGATCACAGCGACATTACGAGAGTTTCAGTTCCGAGCACAGCGAGACGACGAGAGTCCCAGTTCCGAGCACAGCGAGACGACGAGAGTCCCAGTTCCGATCACAGCGAGACCGCGAGTGTTAAATTCCGAGCACAGCGAGACGACGAGAGTCCCAGTTCCGATCACAGCGACATTACGAGAGTTTCAGTTCCGAGCACAGCGATATTACCTGAGTCCCAGTTCCGAGCACAGCGAGGCGACAAGAGTCCCAGTTCCGAGCACAGCGAGACGACGAGAGATCCAATTCCGAGCACAGCGAGACGACGAGAGTTCCAGTTCCGAGCACAGCGAGACGACGAGAGTTCCAGTTCCAAGCACAGCGAGACGACGAGAATTCCAGTTCCGAGCACAGCGATTCGACGATAATTCCAGTTCCGAGCACAGCGAGACTACGAAAGTCTCAGTTCCGAACACAGCGAGACGACGAGAGTTTCAGTTCCGAGCACAGCGAGACGACTAGAGTTTCAGTTCCGAGCACAGCGAGACGACTAGAGTTTCAGTTCTGAGCACAGCGAGAAGACGAGAAGCAAGTTCCGAGCACAGCGAGACGACGAGAGTTTTAGTTCAGAGTACAGCGAGACGACGAGAGTTTTAGTTCCGAGCACAGCGAGACTACGAGAGTCCCAGTTCCGAGCACAGCGAGGCGACGAGAGTCTCAGTTCCGAGCACAGAGAGACGACGAGAGATCCAATTCCGAGCACAGCGAGACGACGAGAGTTCCAGTTCCGAGCACAGCGAGACGACGAGAGTTCCAGTTCCAAGCACAGCGAGACGACGAGAATTCCAGTTCCGAGCACAGCGATTCGACGATAATTACAGGTCCGAGCACAGCGAGATCACGAGAGTCCCAGTTCCGAGCACAGCGAGACGACGAGAATTCCAGTTCCGAGCACAGCGAGTCGACGAGAATCCCAGGTCCGAGCACAACTATTCAACAAGAATTCCAGTTCCGAGCACAGCGAGACGACGAGAGTCCCAGTTCCAAGCACAGCGAGACGACGAGAGTTCCAGTTCCGAGCACAGCGAGACGACAAGAATTCCAGTTCCGAGCACAGCGAGACGACAAGAATCCCAGTTCCGAGCACAGCGAGACGACGAGAGTCAAATTCCGAGCACAGCGATTCGACGAGAATTCCAGGTCCGAGCACAGCGAGACGACGAGAGTCCCAGTTACGAGCACAGCGAGACGTCAATAATTCCAGTTCCGAGCACAGCGAGACGACGAGAGTCAAGTTCCGAGCACAGCGAGACGACAAGAATTCCAGTTCCGAGCACAGCGAGATGAGGACAGTCAAGTTCTGAGCACATCGAGACGACGAGAGTCCCAGTTCCGAGCACAGCGAGACGACGAGAGTCCCAGTTCCGAGCACAGCGAGACGACGAGAGTCCCAGTTCCGATCACAGCGAGACCGCGAGTGTTAAATTCCGAGCACAGCGAGACGACGAGAGTCCCAGTTCCGATCACAGAAACATTACGAGAGTTTCAGTTCCGAGCACAGCGATATTACCTGAGTCCCAGTTCCGAGCACAGCGAGGAGACGAGAGTCCCAGTTCCGAGCACAGCGAAACGACGAGAAATCCAATTCCGAGCACAGCGAGACGACGAGAGTTCCAGTTCCGAGCACAGCGAGACGACGAGAGTTCCAGTTCCAAGCACAGCGAGACGACGAGAATTCCAGTTCCGAGCACAGCGATTCGACGATAATTACAGGTCCGAGCACAGCGAGATCACGAGAGTCCCAGTTCCGAGCACAGCGAGACGACGAGAATTCCAGTTCCGAGCACAGCGAGTCGACGAGAATCCCAGGTCCGAGCACAACTATTCAACAAGAATTCCAGTTCCGAGCACAGCGAGACGACGAGAGTCCCAGTTCCAAGCACAGCGAGACGACGAGAGTTCCAGTTCCGAGCACAGCGAGACGACAAGAATTCCAGTTCCGAGCACAGCGAGACGACAAGAATCCCAGTTCCGAGCACAGCGAGACGACGAGAGTCAAATTCCGAGCACAGCGATTCGACGAGAATTCCAGGTCCGAGCACAGCGAGACGACGAGAGTCCCAGTTACGAGCACAGCGAGACGTCAATAATTCCAGTTCCGAGCACAGCGAGACGACGAGAGTCAAGTTCCGAGCACAGCGAGACGACAAGAATTCCAGTTCCGAGCACAGCGAGATGAGGACAGTCAAGTTCTGAGCACATCGAGACGACGAGAGTCCCAGTTCCGAGCACAGCGAGACGACGAGAGTCCCAGTTCCGAGCACAGCGAGACGACGAGAGTCCCAGTTCCGATCACAGCGAGACCGCGAGTGTTAAATTCCGAGCACAGCGAGACGACGAGAGTCCCAGTTCCGATCACAGCGACATTACGAGAGTTTCAGTTCCGAGCACAGCGATATTACCTGAGTCCCAGTTCCGAGCACAGCGAGGCGACGAGAGTCCCAGTTCCGAGCACAGCGAAACGACGAGAAATCCAATTCCGAGCACAGCGAGACGACGAGAGTTCCAGTTCCGAGCACAGCGAGACGACGAGAGTTCCAGTTCCAAGCACAGCGAGACGACGAGAATTCCAGTTCCGAGCACAGCGATTCTACGATAATTCCAGTTCCGAGCACAGCGAGACTAAGAAAGTCTCAGTTCCGAGCACAGCGAGACTACGAAAGTCTCAGTTCCGAGCACAGCGAGACTACGAAAGTCTCAGTTCCGAGCACAGCGAGACTACGAAAGTCTCAGTTCCGAGCACAGCGAGACTACGAAAGTCTCAATTCCGAACACAGCGAGACGACGAGAGTTTCAGTTCCGAGCACAGCGAGACGACTAGAGTTTCAGTTCTGAGCACAGCGAGAAGACGAGAAGCAAGTTCCGAGCACAGCGAGACGACGAGAGTCCCAGTTCCGATCACAGCGAGACGCGAGTGTTAAATTCCGAGCACAGCGAGACGACGAGAGTCCCAGTTCCGATCACAGCGACATTACGAGAGTTTCAGTTCCGAGCACAGCGATATTACCTGAGTCCCAGTTCCGAGCACAGCGAGGCGACGAGAGTCCCAGTTCCGAGCACAGCGAAACGACGAGAAATCCAATTCCGAGCACAGCGAGACGACGAGAGTTCCAGTTCCGAGCACAGCGAGACGACGAGAGTTCCAGTTCCAAGCACAGCGAGACGACGAGAATTCCAGTTCCGAGCACAGCGATTCTACGATAATTCCAGTTCCGAGCACAGCGAGACTACGAAAGTCTCAGTTCCGAGCACAGCGAGACTACGAAAGTCTCAGTTCCGAGCACAGCGAGACTACGAAAGTCTCAGTTCCGAGCACAGCGAGACTACGAAAGTCTCAGTTCCGAGCACAGCGAGACTACGAAAGTCTCAATTCCGAACACAGCGAGACGACGAGAGTTTCAGTTCCGAGCACAGCGAGACGACTAGAGTTTCAGTTCTGAGCACAGCGAGAAGACGAGAAGCAAGTTCCGAGCACAGCGAGACGACGAGAGTTTTAGTTCCGAGCACAGCGAGACTACGAGAGTCCCAGTTCCGAGCACAGCTAGGCAACGAGAGTCCCAGTTCTTAACACAGCGAGACTACGAGAGTTTCAGTTCCGAGCACAGCGAGGCAACGAGAGTCCTAGTTCAGAGCACAACGAGACGACGAAAATCACAGTTACGAGCACAGCGAGACGACGAGAATTCCAGTTCCGAGCACAGCGAGATTAGGAGATCCCCAGGTCCATTCATAATAGAAAGCAGATTTCACGTTGTCAGCAGATCTCAGCAAGAATCGCTCCAGAGATTCAGTGAACAACTAGGTCTAGTTACCATTGTTGCTCTTTTGGTACCTAATTGAATCAACAATGAATATCGATAGGCCCTTTGGTTATAAAAATGAGATCAAGTACTTAAGGAAAATCTTGCATAATCACACATTGTACATGAATAAAGTGTAGGGCTAAAGCTATAAAGTGAGGATTTCCGCAGGAGTCTTGAAGAGGTATTGCAGAGTATTACTTTAGAGTATCGAATGAACGGTCCCGTATACATCAACGTTTAACACCCTTTCATATTACTACGTACTGAAATGAGAAGGGCGTAAGACCACGAATGAATATTAAGGAATTTATATATAATCCCCCCACCATGTGAATGTATGCGGCTGCCGGTTCCTTCGCCCTCCCGACCTCCTGGCTCCCGCCCGCTGGCGCGGAGCCCGAGTCCGGGACCTCATCGTGGAGGAACATCTCATCGCCCGCCCTACGCGCTCGGCCCTGGCTGACGCCGCGACCCTGGGCGCCTTCTGTCGGAGGCTGACCTCCGAGAACGCCGTGGGCTTCGGGGCGGAGTCTACGCCCTCATCTAGCTCCTTAGCTGCGGCCGTGGTGCTGCGAGGGACGGCTACGCCGTTCCTCAACGGCCTCACGACCCGATCGGCCCGACGGGCCCTGGATCGCCCGCGCCTCGCCGCCACGCCCATCTCAAGGTTTACCTCGAGATGGTCGCCCACCATCGGTCCACCACCATCTAGGATCGACTGGGCCTCGCTGCGGCGCTGCGCCTACTCGGGCCACGAGGCCGACGCGGCCCTCAAGTTGACCCTCCACGCCCTGCCCCATCCGGCCCATCCTGCCTCGGTCGGCCCCTCCTGTCCTGCCTGCGGGTCCATCGACCGCTCCCTCAGCCACCGTTACTGGTGCTGTCCCTTCATCAGGCGTCTCATTAGAGAGGCCTTCAACATCATAGGGCGGTCCCCTGACCTGCAGGCTTGGATCTTCGGCGGGTCCGGCCTTGAGGACGACGCCCTTTCCATCCTGGCGTCGGCAAAGTTGCGAATTTATCGCTACTTTGTCCAGGTTGGGCTCGGAAGAGCGGTGGAGGACCCGCTCATCGCCTGGTCCAGGACCCTCCAGCGTCGAGGTTTCCTTCCATCATCTCCCATCATCATCTTGTAATATATATGTTTTCATATATGTATATATTTCCTTTCTCTCTTTCTTTATGTTATATATGTTCTCTCTCTACTTCTCTGTTTGAAAATGTGTAATATTGTCTAGATGACAATAAATATTTTTTAATTGTCAAATGTCATGTGAATGTATTTCTGCCTCTGATTGAAAATTCCTTGAAGGATTTTCTAAACAAATTATTTGAAAGTGTTGAATCACCATGTATGAATATTTTATTGTAAATATTCAGAAGAATTGGCAGGTTATCCCCATACTTAGCTTTTCATATTTTCAACTAAGGTGTATCCAAGGGGACATTCTGGACAAGTATGGAGGGTGAGGCACAAGTACAGGGAAGACCAAAGCAGCGAGGGTGTCGCAAGTTTCCCGGATGGCATGTGAACGTGCATTGTCAAGCAAGATGTACTCTGCCTATTTCCCAGGACAACTCTTTTGAATTGGCCCTCGCAGATTTCTGGGAAACAAACAATATCTGTCGCTACCGATTTTGTTTCCAGGCCTCAGTCAGTCCAAGAGGCAAAGAAAACACAAACAGAATACAAACTATATTATAGATATGATTACATATAAAATGGATAAATTTATTTATGAAGGACTTCAGGTAGGCAATTTTTTCGAATGTAAGGATATTCTTTAAATGGAGTAATCAGCAATATCTTCTGATATCTATATAATTGATCATATGGGAGATGATTAAAGAGACGAATTGCGGGGCAACATCCGTCTTCTATAACTCTCTGAGAACCACAGGCGGTACAGCAGGGACAGGATAGAGCAAGGTGTTCAGGGTTAGGTAGAAGGTGTGGGCTCAACAAACAGACAAATCGGCGTCATTTCACGAGTAGCAGGAGCTCTGGAGAGCTATCATCTAAAGTCAATTGGATGCGGACCCACAGTGGCACAACCTCTCCAGAAGCCGGGTGACAGGCGTTCCTTTCTCTAATAACAATAATTCAAGATTTTTTTGAAGGACCTCCTTTCTTTTCATCTCTGGGAAATGTTCCTTAGCGAAAAGTAATTGTTCATTCACTCTGTTTAATGCTTCGGAGTAAAAAATGCAGAAGAAATTGTAGAAATTTCGTTCGATTATTAGTTTTATTTATTTTGCAATAAATTTATATATCAAATGTGAGAGAGAGAGATAAAAGAATATTATTCTATATATTCCATTTTCATACAAATTTTTACACAAATATTTCACGCATATAGCGGATTTAAAAAAAAAACATCCTTAGCGAAAAATATTTATAACTTCCAGCTCTTCGAGCACATAATACAATTTTATTTAGAATATATTTGAATTAACGTTAAAACAATTTAGAAGCTTTACTATATTTTTAATTAGAATAAAATATATATTTAAACGGTGCATTTTGTGGTTTCAGAGTTAGGCTGAACATGGGGTCCAAAGTGGGAACTTTCACCAATATTTACCTCTTGTCATTCATGACCTTTGTTGTCAATTGCGATCTAACGAATTCAGAAATTGAAGAAATTGTAGAGATCCAAAATCAATGCTCAAAATTTCACTTGTGCAACAGCACGCAGATTCCCCAGTGCAATTGCGATGACCAGTGCCACGTCTATGGAGACTGTTGTTCTGACGCCCAGCCAATGGATTTTGAGACTTCCTTCCAAGGCATGTTTGAGTGTGCTCCGGGAAGCGGGTTGTATGTCGCCAGATGTCCTGACAACACAACCTCTGAGCTACGAGATAAGTGCGAAAATCAACATATCAGCGACCTCTACACCAGCGTGCCTGTTTCTGACCATATCTCTGGCTATTTGTTTAAGAACAGGTACTGTGCCCAATGCCACAATGTATCGATGTCTAACATAACCTACTGGACTCTGAGGATTGGCTGCTCTTTCTTGTTTTCTGACGATTACAACATTACAGACTTTGATATAAGTCAAGATTTAGTCTACAACGAAAATGCATCGTCTTGGGGCATGTGGATTGTGGACTCCTTCTACGGCTGCGACTTGGAATTCCAGCGGCCACGGAAAATCTCCATTCCTCCCACTCGTTACTGCAAGGGCTCACAAAACCTTGTCTCTTCGTGCCCGAAGGACTGGCAAGACGAGGATATCCGACAAAAATGCTCGTCTCTTGAGGAAAACGTGTACATACGAGATATAAGATTCAAAAACATTTATTGCGCGGTTTGCCGCAATGTTAATTTAAAACGTATCAGATGTTTGAGAATATCGAAAATGTCAGGCCCTGTGTCGTTTGGAGTGCTGGTGGACATGAACGCAAGTCATGGGGACAGGGTAGGGTACATACAGGTCACCTGCCCGCCCGACCACGCCGTTTTCGCCGGGGAGTGTCGCAAGGTTGTCTGCGGCATCCCGGGCTACAGGGTTGTCCGCGGCAAGTGCGTCAAGAGGAGACGGAGGAACCAGCTCCTGGACTGATCCCGTCCGTGGAAGTACTTCCAGATTTATTACTCATTGAAGTTTCTGTTGTAGATTAATAAAAGCTATTATCCCTTTGCCAGTGTCATTTCTTACCTCAAGGTAGAACAGCCTTTTATAAAAATACATTCCTAATTTGTTTAGAAATCTAAAACCTTGTCAATATTCCATATCATTTATTATAATACACTCCAACAACCCCTCTTAGATTCAAACCAACCAATTTACAAATCTATATACATTATTTTCTGTGCATCAAAAATATATTGAAAATAAATTTGGAATATCTTGACCATTAACATGAGCGTTTTTAGATGGAAGAGCGCCATCTAATGAAACAGAAATCAACTAATCGTTGATTTAAGCTGTTCCCTGATATTTGGCCAACCCATTTTTTGATAAATCAAGAAAAGCCAACCACGAACGCATTTCGGGCTGTTGGACTTCATCAGCGTGGTGCAGGCTGTACCTCTGCGACCAAAGACTTTTGATCCCAGAGGCTTATTGAGAAATGGATATATAGCCGCGTAAAAAATTCAGAAAGACAAATTTCAGGATGACATAGCAATTTATTTGAAGTACAGGCACAAACTTAAATTGATAAAATACAAGATAAACAATAAGAGAAGTATGCAGAGTGTCAAGATATGAATATCTTCCCATAAAATATTAATATTTCGCTACATAGCTCCTTCCTTGTGAGAGCTGTGACTCACAGCTTCCAAATCTTGTTGATACTGACATGGGTACTTTTGCCAAGGATTCCATCGATGTCTTGGATCTTTGTCCCTAGTACCTTTGCGTCCTTTTTCTTGGGGCGTGAAGAGCGGCTTTGTCGTCGTATCGTCTACCTACCGAACTGATTATGTAAAAATTTTCAGTCCTACCTTAGTCCACGATAACTCTGGTACTTCTTTTAATAAAATTATGGAGTTCTAGAGGCAATGAAATCATTAAAGGCTGTTCCGGCATTGCCTTGATTTCTAAATCGTTTCCCTCCCAGGATGTTAATGAGGTGCCTGTGGTAGTCGGTAGGTGAAAGATCTGGTGAGTATGGTGGGTGAGTTTCATAGCCCAGCTTATTCAGCTTTTGTCGTGTGATCATTGAGACGTGGGTTCTGGCGTTGTCGTGGAAAAGGATAGGCCCTTTTCTGTTGACCAATCCGGGACAGATGAGGCGAGGTTTATGGTACATTTCGTCCATTTTCTGACAATACCTCACCGCTGTTATTGTTTCACCAGGATCAAGAAAGCTGTGATGCATCAAACATTATCTTCACTATCAAACAGTCACTATAATCTTCTTTTGGTGCAATTTGGGTTTTATGAAGTGTTTCAGAGCTGTATCACAGTCGAACCCTGGGCTGAACCCTGCCGGTTGTCAAAGAGGATCCCTTTTTTTGTCGCAGCTAAATATTCGGTCGAGAAATAGTTCATTCTTGTTTCGCATAAGTAGCGTCGAAAACACTTAAAAATTTGTGTTTTTTTTTTTTTTCTTATTTTCACTCAATTCGTATTCTGCTCATTTGTCGAGCTTTTTCACCTTTTCTATTTATTTCAAATGACGAACAACTGTAGACTGGTCAACGTTAATCTCTACAACTACATCTCGTGTAGTGTTGTTTGTGTCCGCCTCGATTATTGACTTTAAATGGTCATCTTCAATCACCAATGGACGTTCACGGCCCTCTTCATCTCCAAGGCTGGTATCGCTGTTGAGAAATTTTTCAAACCACCTCCACGTATTACGTTCTGAAATGGCATCCTTGCCCCATTCGCTGATGATATTTCGAATTGTTTCCGCAGCGCTGAGGCCGAATGGGAACTCCTTAGGCAAAATTATGCAAATTTCCTGCTTTGAAATCATTTTTAACACAGTCTAATATCGCGCAAAATTAATTAGAAATATAAATATTAATAGATATGATGACAATGCGAGAAACGTATTTCATCCCTATATATATATAAGTCAGTGTGGGTATGTACATGTGTTTCTATGTCGGCTATACACGTCCACAATACGTAACTAATCTGACTGAAATTTTAACAGTATATATATTAGAATCTGGAAAAACTTATAGTGAAAATTTCAGGTCTCTATCCCAAATATTCTTCGAGTTATTTGCAAATTGCGTTGCAAATTTGCCCTTTCGCTCGCAAGCAGCGCCTCTAGCGGTGAAGATGGGAAGTAATATCAGCTGACCTAATGTACATGTAAAACGTGTTTTAACAGGACATAGAGAAAAATCTGGAAGAGATATTTTTCGCATTTTTAGGCAAGAAAAATTGAAATTGACAGGTTCTGGGTATTAAAAGTTGTTTTTTAGTCAGAAAATGATGATGACAATATTGCTGTATTATGTTTGAATAACAGATACAATATTATATCGGGAAAAATTCCAAAAAGCAGAGATCACGGGTGAAAACAGTTCATTTTTTTGTACGCAGGAACAAAATTCTAACAGAAAAACATTCTTTCGAGCAGAAAACAAAAGCCAGATCATCTTTCTATAAAAATATCGCTTCTCAGACACAAAGTTTGGAGCGGGACGTTTCACAAGAGTGACATCCACGGCGCCAATTTATAATTGTAACGAATAGTATTTGAATAAAAACATTTAATCGGGTAAAACCCGGGCATTGCCCGGGTCATTCGGCTAGTAATGTGATATATATGACTTGAAAATATTAAAATAAAATTGTATGCAATAATCAAAGCTTTAAAACTTGTATTTACTGATATCGACCTATTATTTTCGTTTCGACTCATAAACAACTAACAAAATATATTATAAAATAAATGAAGCTTCCAGGGTTAAGTATCTTTTGTAACTTTTTATTTTCAAGCTTTCGGACTTGTCAGTCCTTCAACAGGATTATCACGTTAATAACTTAATAATAAATACAATTTTTATATACACATGATTTATCAAGAAATTGGGTTGGCCAAATATCTCGGAGTAAGCTAAATAAACGTTTAGTTTATTTTTACTCCACTAGATGGCGCTCTGCCATCTAAAAAGCACATGTGCTTGTGGTCAGGAGATGCCTTCTTTATTTTTAATATCAACACCTGACCCACTTATCTTTTATTTTTTTCTATTGTTTTTTCATGTGTTAAGCGTCTTTACGCAAATTTGGCCTTAAATACCCATTTCTTGATTTTTCGGGAAGCCATTGGGACCAAAAATATTTTTGGTCGCAGTGGTTACAGCCTTCTCCACGCTGACGAGCGCCAACAGCGCGAAAACGCGTTCGTGGATGGCTTTTCTTGATTTATCAAGAAATTGGGTTGGCCAAATATCTCGGAGTAAGCTAAATAAACGTTTAGTTTATTTTTACTCCACTAGATGGCGCTCTGCCATCTAAAAAGCACATGTGCTTGTGGTCAGGAGATGCCTTCTTTATTTTTAATACACATTATTATATACATATTTTTAATACTTATTATATATTGGGAGAAAAATATATTACATTATTTCAGTTTTGAAAAACAAATATATAATAAAGAACTAACAAGTTATATATCGCGCGTAGAACATAATATCAAGGCTTTTAGAGATTTTCTTCAGTCCAAAAAGTAAAAATAAAGATGAAGCATTAGTGGGAATGTGTTAAGTATACAGAAATCTCATCAAATATATCTCTAAAATAGCTTCGACAAGTCTCATTGAAATTTAGTTCTCTCAGCCTAAAGAGAACAGCAAGAAATAGCATTCCAAACCTCACACATAAATCCATCCGTTGATATTGGATCATTTTGAAAACTAATTTCATTCACACGAGTGCGTCTACCATCGCAGTCTGGATAACTTTCCTTTTGAGAGAAAAATCGGAATCATTGTCGATTCTTTTTATAAATAATTTATAGTATTTCATCTATTTTGAATACACTGGTTTACAAAAATAAAATAGTTTTTTTTTTGGCCCAAGAGAACCTGATGGTGTTTATAGTGTAATTTTCATGAGGAACTCAAAAATCTAATAAAATATTTTCCATCGCCCATGATTTTTGCGTGACAGCCTTTTTTTAGTATTGGGATAAATATAGTAATAAAAGCAAACAGTGTCAAGTAAGCATTTATGTATAAACCTTATTACATTACGCTGGTTTATCAAACAATATTTTCCTTTGTTCCAAAAGAAACAGCATCTTATCTAAATGTAACTCTTTGTGCTGATTCCAAATATACCATTAGTTTTTTCTATCACGCAAGATTCGGAGATACACCTACTTGAAATTTGGAAATATTTTTAATATATAGGCCTATATGAACGAAATATATTTATTTTATTGAAAAGTAGTGATAGTGGATTTTCTTCTATACTTTGCTTGTGGTACATCCCTCTTGAGTGTCCAGCAGTAGTCAGCAAGCACCCCGGGACTCCATTTACCTTGGTACCGCTTCTCCATGCTTTAAATATCTTGATGAAACCTCTCATCATGCTCATCGCTAACTGCACCAAGATTGTGTGGAAAGAAATCTAGATATGAATGCACGAAATGGATCTTGAGAGACATGTTACATCCAGTGCTTTGTAGGAAAGTAAGAGTTCATTAACTAAGTCACTTCAGTTTTCGGCCTTTACATTTCCCAAACAAGTTCTTACAAACATTTCTAAAAGAATCCCATGCTGCTGCTTCAACGGCTACCTTCCACCTGAAACCACCATCGGCCTGCTGCAGGCGCGGTTGGCGCGCTTCGTGTGGGATACGAGCCGAGTCTCGTGGCTCTCCAGGCGCATCCTGGCTCGTCCAGTCTACAATGGTGGCGTCGGCCTGCTTAACATCGCGGGCCAGCTTCGGCTCGCCTGCCTGAAGGGCGTCCAGGCCTCACTTCGCGGCGCCGCCAACGGCTACTCTTGCCTGGTCCGCAGCCGGGCGTGGCTGTCACCGCCGGCTCCTGACGACTGGCTCTCGTCTAGGAGGAAGAGACTACTGAGCCTGTGGGAGGACACCTCAAGTGTCCTTGAGCTGGACCACAGGGTTCTGCATTCCGCCATCCTGAGGTCCCTGCGCCTTCGAGGCGACAACAGATTCCTGCGGCCGCCAGACCTGCTGGCTACAGGTGACTGTCGGGGACTTCTCCGATGGCGCCCCTGCACTAGCGCGCTCAACGCGGGCCGTGATCCTGAACGCGCAGCATCTGGGGGCCTTCTGTCAATGTCTCCTGCGGGAAAACGCCAGCTCCAGCTATCATGCGGAGTACGCGGCGGAGACCATCGTCCTGCGGGGATCGGCGATCCCCATTATTCATCTTACCAGCCAGAGGGCCCGCTGGGCATTGGACTCGGCACGGCTCCTGGCGCATCCTACTGCATAGCTGGCTGCCCGGTGGACCCCTACCGTGGATGTGCCCCGCTCCATCCCCTGGGCCGACCTACGTCGGAACTGCTTCTCGGGGCACGACGCAGATGTCGCCCAACGGCTGGCCCTCCACGCTCTATCCCACCCTGACCATTAGGGCGTGCCACTTGTGGGTCGCTGACCACAGATATTGGAGTTGCCGAGCCGTGCGACCCCTGCTCCGGGAGGTGTTCGCCTCCTGCGAAGTGCCCCTGGATCTGCAGGCCTGGCTCTTCGGCGTCGGCCTCCATCCCGAGGCAATAAATATCACAAGTGTCGCGAAGGCTACCATCTACAAGTACCATCTTGGTCTTGAGGTGGGTAACGCCAGCCATCTTATAGACCTGCTCACTTTGTGGGAAATAACTCTCTCAGTCCATCGTTGGAGGAGTCTTTCCCGCGGTGGGCGCCACCAATGACGACTTGTATATATTTTTATGTATATTTGTCAATTATTTTATATATTTTTATCTATTTATTCATATATTTATCATTATATAACCATATTTATTCATATATTTATCATTATATAACCATATTTATTCATATTTATATTTATTCTGTATTTAACCTTATATAATCTTTGTGGACATTGTAATAATCAGTTTCAATCTCTCTCTCATTCTTTTTTCTGCGATTTTAAATTCTTGCTTTTGAAAAATTTCTAATTAGAAAGAATATTTTTTAAATATATTTTCCGTCGGATGTGCTGAGAGCTAATTTCCATGTTATGGCATGTACTTCGCGTACTATATTTGAATGAATAAGAAAGTATCAGAATGTATAAAATCATTTCCCAAATTAAAAAAAAAAGAACTAAATTCTCATAGGTTTTAATATCCATACATCAGATCCACTTCATATTACAATATTTGAGTTATTCCAATCTAAATTTATTTGTGTAAAATTTTAACGATAGATGGCAATAAAATTTAATTTACCAATCTAAATGTCTATCGTATAAATAAGCCTTAATTCGCAACAAAGTTATCAAAAATGAATTTAACATATCAATCTGATTTCACGATCTTGTTTTAAAAAAAAAAGTTTTAAATAATGAATCTATACTCTCTCGTAGCTACTGAAATGGGATCTCTATCCTAAAATAGATTCATGAATTGGCCCTTAATGAAAATCCATATGTCATTCAAAAACAAACACACGGAATTGAAATCAAAAATGTTTATTGAAAACAACACAATCTTCTTACTATTCTTTCTCTGCTTATTTCCCTTTCTGGGCTTTCCCCTCTGATGTATCTTCTTGCTCTTCTTTCTCTTCTTATTTCCCTTTCTGGGCTTTCCCCTCTGATGTAGCCAGTATTGGCAAGATCATTAATGCTCCAGCGCTGGCCAGGGCTAACCTGTAAAAGCATCCTGAAAATCCTCTGTTCTTCTAAACTCAAAACACCCTCTTCAAGTTCTGTAAATAAGAGTCGCTCATGTTTGCAAACGTTTGAATCCTTAATTGGAGGTATTTTGCCAAAAACCACTTTGTACATAGTCATCCCCAAGGACCACATATCCGCCTGGTAATTATATGAAAGATCATCATTCACTTCAGGAGCCATGTATTTATGCGTGCCGCATCTGTGACGAATTCGTTCTTGCGAATAATGTGACAGATCAACAGCATAGTCAAAATCTGCCAGTAACACATGGCAATTCCTTAATACCAAGATATTTGAGGGTTTTATGTCCCTATGAATAATTCCCTTATCATGAATATACTTTAATGCGCTGGTCAACTGTTGAAGAATTATGCGCCTTGAGACATAATGAACCACATCAATGGGTTTCAAATGGCCCTGACAAAGTTCGAGAATCAGATAGTGGCGTTGAAATTCTCCCTCGAAATGATCATAGATTCTAATGATGTGGGGATGATTCAAATTCTCAAGCATGTGAATCTCGGTGTCTGCATATTTTTGGTAATATTTATTTTTAACCCAATACATCTTGCAAGCATAGTTTTCTTCCGTATCGTAATCGGTCACGATGAAACAAGACCCATGTGAACCAGAGCCAAGATGTCTATTTTTTCCCAAGTATTTGTAGACCTTGTAGCTTTTTGTATTCAAAAGCATGTCAAAATACATTATATGGGCCTGAATCTCGCTCATCGGCTTAGTTTCCATCCTGGCTTTCTTTGAGTATCACTTTGAAACTCCAAGTGATCTTTTTAATATGAATATTACATTTATATAAGATTTATTACTATATTTTGCATGTTTTTATATTTTACACAAATTCCTTAGCGTCTTTTATTTAAAAGGAATGTAAATTAGTTCGAAAATTATTTAATTTTGTGTACTTATGAAATATGAAAGTATTCAAATGAGATTATGATGAATAAGGTGAATATATTGTAGCAAAGTATTCATTATTTTATTAACAGATTATTAATTTTAATATTTATATATTCTATTACTCTGTGTAAACTTCCCTTATTGTTTCTCTTGTATTTTATCTATTTTAATTTGTGTTTGTGTCTTGAATAAATTTCTGCGTCGGCCTGAAGTTTGTCTTTCCTAATTTTCTACGATACATTTGGTGGAGATTCTGGGTAGATTAGGGAAGTCCCTGAGGCCATGGGTGCTGTGATCTACATTTTCCGAGACTGGCTCCAGGATTCCACCGTTGTGTAAAAGCCAAGACTTTCTTCCGAGATGACGATGTCCCTATAGACGATACGACAACAAAGCCGCTCTTCACGCCGCAAGAAAAAGAACTCAAAGCTACTAGGAACAGAGTTCCAAGACTCCGAGAGAATCCTTGGCAGAAGCACGTCAGATCCATGTCATTTATTACAATATTTGTAAGCTGTGAGTCACAGCTCTAATAGGGAAGGAGCTATGTGGCAAAGTATTTAATTTTTTATCAACAGATTATCAAATTTGATGTTTATATATTTTATTACTCTACGTAAACTTCCCTCATTGCTTCTCTTGTATTTTTATCTATTTTAACTTGTGCTTATGCATCAAATAAATTGCTGTGTCATCCTTAAGTTTGTCTTTCCTAATTTTCCATGTTACAATACTCTCACGTAGAAATTTAGGAAAGACAAACTTCACGATGACACGAAATTTTTTTAAGGTCTAAGCACCAAACCTAAATTTATAAAATACAAGAGAATCAATAAGGGAAGTTTACAGAGAGTAGCGAAAAATATATATATATATCTTTAATTGAAAAGGCATATTATGATGCATTAGCGCGCCATCTGTTATCAAAATACGAAACTATTATAAGCGCGTATGATTCTTTTTTTTTTTTTTTTCCATTGCAGTAAGGGCAGTAGAAATTGTTTGTTTTTAAAAAGAATCATACGTGTCTACAATAGTTTCGAATTTTGAAAAAGGCATATATTGTATCAAAATATCAATTATTTTACCAATATTTCAGTTGGCTGAACGCCAACCTTTATCAAGGTATTATAACATATTAATGTGTGTTAACTGGAATATTGGTAAAATAAATGATATTTTGATCCAATATATGCCTTTTTAATTAAAGATTTATTTATAGATTGCTCTATTTTCAATATATATATGTGGTAACTGAGGGTCTCTCGCTGTGGTATGGTAACCGAAAGGGACAAACCTGTAGTAACCGAGAGGGACAGTCAGGGCGTGGAGAATTTTCCAGTACCTCTCTGTACCTTGGGAGACCTTTAACAGTTCTCACAGAGTACAGGCAGTCGTGGTCGAGGCAGAGTGGAAAGCTTGGGAATGTCCACACAAAAAACGAAGACACAGTTGCGCTAGGAAAGTTCCGTGAACAGATAAAAGTTGAGCTAGGAGCGAAAGATGGAGATAAAAGAGTTCTTACTGGTCTACATGGTGGATGAGGAGGACCTTGGTGACAACCGACGAGGGCTTCCGCTGATGATGAAGCGACTATATTTTTGGCTAGGGCGGAGGTATTATATATCTTTGCCGAGAGAGGAAGTATTGCATTTCAGCAGATGCAACAAGAGCGTGGATCGGCTGGCGAAATTGTACACTGGCGCCATCCTGACAGTTTCCTATCTATCTTTAGATGTTGTTGTGGGACTTCCCTCTATCTCGATTTTAGACGTTTTTGACTTCTATCTCTTGCTTCAGCTCAACTCTTAATCTATTACAGAGTTTTATTTATTATCCTCAGTTTGTACAAATTACATTACATATGATGATGTAATGACACATGCCAATCATGCATATAACCATTTACAGATGTGTTTCTACTATACAACATTAAAATCTTGTTATAAGGTATATACAATATGGGGTTGTTGGTTTAAATTACCATATATATATATATATATATGTGTGTGTGTGTGTAACAATATACCACCATACATTTCACGACACCTTTTTAAATAGTTCCCCTTTTTCAATTAGTATGTTGTTACTGTTAGTTTAATCAATTGTTTAATTATAATTCAAATTTTATATGTACCAATTATCCCTTAACAATAATCCACTGGGTGTCTCTAACTTTGAAATATAATTCAATAAATTTAGGGTTCCCAAAAGCAAAGAGACGCAGTTCTGTTAGCAACGGATTTTGCTTACGTCACTTCCGACCTCCCACGAGGAATTGACCAATCTGCTACGAGCAGGCTTGCAGCTATTTAAGGCCAACGTCGTCTCAGTGATAAGGCTTTTTTTTTGGACTGGCATATATACGACTAAAAATAGCGTGAATAATTAATTATAAAAAAACACTTTTCAAAAAAAAGTTTTTATTTAAAATGCACTAAAAATAACAAAAATATTTCTGAAGTATTGCTTTTTTTTCTGAAGGTACCATTTAACAAATAAAATAATAGACTTAGAAATAAAAGCGGTGGGGTACAATAATAATAAATTTGAGATCAATGTGATTTTATATGAAACAAATGATTAGCAAGATTATGCCTTTCATTAAATTTATACCTATTTGCTGCATAAATGATTATCATCCCCTACCGCTTTTATTTCTAAGTCTATTATTTTATTTGTTAAATGGTACCTTCAGAAAAAAAGCAATACTTCAGAAATATTTATTTTGTTATTTTTTAGTGCATTTTAAATAAAAGCTTTTTTAAGTGTTTTTTATAATTAATTATTAAGTATAAAATTTATTTTAATTTTTTTTTAAATATGAATAAATTCTCATATGTTGTCATATTCACATAAGTTTTGCTTCATATATCAATTTGAAGTATGCCAATCTAAATAATTTATCCTATAATGTATTCCCATTTTAATTCGCAATGTCAATCTGATTCGACGATTCTTATTTTAAATATCTAATAAGTTCTAAATGATAAATCTATATTCTCGTAGCTACTTGAATGTGATACCTACTCTAAAATTAATCTCTTGGTGGAGTTTATGCAACATCCCTTCAAGGGGTTCCATGAACCTTGGCTACTCTAAAATAAATTAATTGGGGGGGCTCTTTTATGAATGTTCATTTATCACTAAAAACAAACAAATGGAACTGAAATCAAAAATGTTTATTGAAAATCTATAAACAAATCCATCTTGGTATACGCCGTTCTGGGTTATCATCCCCGCTGATGTAATAAGTTTTGGCAAGTTTCTTACTACTCAAGCGGTCCTTAGGGTTAAATTTTAAAAGCTTGGAGATAATTATCTGTTCATCTAGAGTCAAAAAAATATCCGCGTCAGGTTCTTCAAATAGAACATATGAATACTTGCCATTGCGGTATCGAAGAGTGTTTGGTAGCCTGCCCATAGCCATTTCGTGAAAAGTCATCCCCAAGGACCACATGTCAGCCTTATAACTATATGGACGTCTATCAGCCACTTCAGGAGCCATGTATCTCTTCGTACCGGCTACATGACGAATTTGTTGTTTCCTTAATATTCCCAGATTCCTAGCGTACTCAAAATCTGCCAATTTCACATGGCCCTCTCTTAATACCAAGATATTTGAGGGTTTGATATCCCGGTGTATAAACCCCATAGTATGAAGATACCTTAATGCACTGGTCAATTGTTGCATAACTAATCGCCTTGAGTCAAATGAAGACATATCAGAGGGTTTCAAATGGTCCTGGCAAAGTTCGAGAATCATGTAGTAGCGGTTAAATTCTCCCCCGAAATGATCATGCAGATTCACGATGTGGGGATGATTCAAAGTCTCAAGCATGTTAATCTCGTTCATCACCGCCCTTTCGTGACTATCCTTTCTAACCCAATACATCTTGCAAGCATAATTTACTTCCGTATCATAATCGGTCACGACGAAACAAGACCCAGATGAACCAGTACCAAGATGTCTATCTTTTCCCAAGTATTTGTAGATCTTGTAGCTTTTTATATTCAAAAGCATGTCAAGATACATTATTGCGGTATGAATCCAGCTCATCGGCACATTCTCTAACTCATAATTTTCTTCATTTCCCATCCTGGCCTTCTTTGAGTATCACTTTGAAACTAGAGGTTGACTTTTTAATATGAATTATATATGATTTTATTACTATATTTTTGCATCTTTTTATATTTAACACAAATTTCTTTCCGTCTTTTATCTTTTTAAAATGTTAATTAGTATTTTTCAGTTGGAAAACGTTTTTATTTGTGTATGCATATGAAATATAAATGTATTTAAATTTACTTTAAGAGAAATTTATATTGATAGTATGCCAACTTTATCGTATATTTACCTAGTTTGTAATAGTACAGTATAACACCTCCCAATGAGGGATCAGTCTGATGACAAAAAAACATCTTTATGCAACTAGCTTGTTTGTTCCATTTGATTATTTTGGAATGCGAAGAGTGACTAAAGGTTGTGCCAGAATTCTCATCTAGAATCAAAGGCATTGTCGAGTTCAAGCCATGAAATTCTAGAACCACACGCCATATTCGCGAGGTTTAGCTTCCTTCTTGTTCACTAGAATGAAAATGGCCTTTGAAAGAAACATTTTTCCGACTTCGATAAGTGAATCATCCTGGTGAGACATAGGTATCAATTAAAAAGGTATTTTGGATTGAACATAAGGACATTGTAATAGGGATAAAGGATAGTATTTGGAAGATAACGACTCTACAATGTGAAATTCCTCCCAAAATCCTATCCTACAGCCACAAAGTGGCGGGAGGTGTAAACAGGTAGTACAGGACGTCGGGAGTTTAACTCCTGGTAGGGTCACCCTGTGCTACATACCCGGCTAATGTAGGAAGGTATCAATTGGTAGCGTATGTTCTCCATAGGAGCGGCTACAAAGGACGTCTGCACTCCATGTCAGGAGCGGTCAACAGTCACACTGAGTGGCACTTCCAGGTCTTCAGACCAACAGCAGGTGCACCTCTCTTTCCTTCTATAAGAAATAAGCAACAACAACACAATGTGAAATGGAAAACATCACTTTTTACGGATTCGTAGGACACTTAGAAGTACATCAACAAAATACGAAATCAGAATGAATCTGAAGTGATGTTAAACGTTGCCTCTGTTATAGGGAAGATTTTTCACGACGGGCTTCAAGATTACATAGTAGAATATTTAGAGAAGAATTATCATATAAAGATCCGGACACAATTTATGGGTAGTACCTCAGTCTAATCAACAACTAGGTCTTCAATAAACTCGCAGAGTTGAAACTCGGCATAGGATAGGACTCCTAGCGCTAAATTGAACGTTGATAAATATAATGACAAGAATTTTGATTTATTCTCAGGTTTTGATAGGAAGTTACGAGAATCTAAGTGTATTAAAAGAGAAAATTGCTATAAAGTATAAAATAAAAATATAAAGAGTAGCTATGCGTTTCTTTGTTTGTTAAAAGTGAAAGCTTCCTGTGGAAGGATTATAAAGATCCGAAAGCTTGTTTAACTTTATAATACAATAATAATGCGGCTTATGATTGTAGAACGACATTTGAAATTTATCCCGAAAATGTTTCTTTTGAACGAAAAATCAAAATTTTATTTTAAGAAGAAATAACGATTATTTCTAACCTAAGGGTTAAAGTATGAAAGGATGAATGGTGAAGAGTAATGATAAACGGAAAAATAAAGTGTCCAGGGATGGGAATCGAACCCCCAGTGTTCCGCTTACCCGGTAGATGTCATGTCCACTAGGCTACCCTAGACAAATTGTTTAACTATGTTTTTTTTTTTTTTGTAAATTTATAATAAACATTCGACATTTCTGTGATTAGAGCTGCTAGTGATAATCATGCTGATAATTGACCTCTACTGATGTCTCATTATTGTTATTTGAATCTAGCGGGCTAGATTGATTACGCATAGAATAAGGTATTAGCATGCTAAATTTGATATTTTCATGATCCCTTTTTAGTTATCTGCGTTTTATGTTTATTGAATTAAAATTTTGAGAAAAATATAAAGTTAGCAATGTGTTTATTTTTTTATGATGAGCTTTCGGACATTTGCAGTCCTTCTACTGGCACAAAGATCGAGAGAGAGAGATAAAGATTCTTTAAAAAGTTACATATAAAATATTTTATATTATATATTTTTATATTTAAAAACTTTATGAATCACCTATGTATAGCAATAAAAATTTTATATATTTCAGACGCTTCTATAAGCATCTAAAATGTATGCATGTCAAAGGTAGAAATGCATATAAAAGTTGATATCAATTCAAATGTTTTCATATATATGCACGTACGTTTAATATATGCCTTTCAAAGCTTTCTTTACGTATGTTGTATGTATATATTTCAAAGGCTTCTATACAAATGAAAATCATTAGTAATCAAAATACCTTTTTGTTGCTGAAGGATTGGGAGAGAATTGCCTTCATGGACCATAGAGATCTTAGACAATTTGCATTTCAGATAGGTTTCCAATGATATTTTACAAAAATTAATTTCTTAAACTTGATGCCTTTCTTCTAGTTGAGAGTTGGAGTTTTCGAAAAGCATTTGCGATGCGGAAAAAATTCATTTGCCAACTTTTAATCTTAAGTTGATCGATTGTTATGAAAAGACAATGGCAAGATTTAAATTCTTCACACACGGCCTATTTTTTTAAATATATTTTACCAAATACAAGATGTAGATATTTATAGAATTTTAAGTTTCAAAAGAAAACTTTTAACTTATGTAAAAACTTCTATCAATAATTAAAAAAGAAAAAAACATTTCAACTTATATAAAACAAGAAGACCCTGTTTGTTCTTCGAACAAAATGATACAAAAAAAACGATATTCTCGTAATAATAATATAAATGAGTTTCAAAAATTGTAAAAAAAAAATGCATCGGCCGGGAATCGAACCCAGGCCGCCCGCGTGGCAGGCGAGCATTCTACCATTGAACCACCGATGATTATGAGAAATGGCCATATTTGGGTATTTATTCCATTCACAAAAGCAAACGATGACACAATTGATTGTTGATGACTCTGATACTTGTATATTTTCAACTACAAGTGTAGTACAAGTACTTGTATAATATAAAAACAAACTTTATAATAAAAACATTTTAAACATATATCAAACTTTTAAACTTTAAATAGAAATTTTCAGCATTATATATAGAAATAGTTTTAAAATTTTAAAATTAAAAACTTTTTATAAAAATTTCTTATATATTTACCATACATCTTTCTCGTAAAGAGTTTAGCACACGCCATGAAAGAAGACAGTTCGCACGGAAAAGTTACATCGAAGACCAGAAGTCTTGTAATATCAGCAGCCAGCCCACACTGCTTGTGAAGAAATGTCTGGTAAACGTTTCTCAAAACATTGATGCGAAATTCGGTAGAAGAATTCGCAGTGATGATTCTTTTGTGGACTGTTGCAAGGATTTAAATCAGATCACTAAATAGCAGAAAGGAGAGGGTAAAAGTCTCCTAACTTTATTAAAAACATGTTAAGAGGACAGAGGAAAACACCAAACTGGTCAGCAGACCAGGCCGTGCTTTAATTATTTGTTGCCGACTGGCGCCGCTGGCGGGTATGTTTGTTTGATGTCACCCAATCCGACGTCCCGAAGTGGATCTCCATTATTCCACACTGCTGTTCTCCGTGCTACCAAACACCACGCAGGGATCCACCTCAACAACTGGTAACATCCGAGTAGACGACCAAGCAAAGATTGTCAAAAAGTACCCAATTTAACCCATTGCCAAAGTGAACACCAAACATGGACTACCTCCTCTATATTCAACCAGTGTTACAATACCAAAGATATCAGATGAATGGCATCATTGGAATTGCCCATCTAACCACGGAATTCCTGCAAAATCTTCCAAGAAATAAATCATGAATTGTTCCTTTTCATACCTTGTGATTAAACAAAGACAACTTAGGTCTAAAGGACAACTCAGGAAGTTGGCGACAATTTCAACGCTCCAGGGGAACCCTATAATTAGCTTCAATATAACGACATTTTAAGTAACATCAAAACTATTTTGAAATCAATAAAAACATTTTATCTGAGAATATTTTTATACATTAAATAAATCAAAATTTGGAGCCCTAAGTAGCTAAAGTTATATTTTATATATCATTTTCTCAAACTTATTTGAACATTCCTCACTTATGAAATTTCTATAGGTGATTAATTTATAATATGCAAAAAGTTGACATTCATCGCCGAAAGTAAACTCACTTATCTTTCTTTCACCGTTGACATGATCTGTTTACCCGGAGTTCATTTCTTAAATCTCGTATTTTCTTTGATGTAGGTTAAAACCAGACTTGTGACATTTTCCCGGTTAGTCATCACAAGAGTGTATTAAAATACTGTAACGTGGGTGACAAGACCAAGATACCAGAGTGAAGTTGGGGAAAGAGGGGTGGACTCCAGCTGCCCCCGCTGCCACGTGGCAGGCGCCAAAAACAGCATTCCTGTGTGGGGGAGGACAGAGTCTGGTGACATCTGTGACAAGAAGAAGACGTGGCGACTTGCCTCCGGGCGTGTGGATGATCCTGCAAGACGGTGCCTGGAGATCCTAACATCGGAGCGACCTACAAGGCGGTGTAATCCAGGCTGGGCGTGTACAGTGTGGAGCAGAAGGGGTCACAAGAGGACATCCACGGCGCTAAGGATTCTTCTGACGGGGAGGTTGATGGCAAGTCCTACTGATTGTATTCCTTCTGTTTAGTGCCACGTATAATAAAGTGATAACTTTTGCTGAATCCATTCGAACTCACGTGTGTATATTTGTGGCATCCTGAGTAGAAAAAAAAAACGAACAGTGTCTGGGTACGACGTAATAATATCTATACTTCTACTCAATCATCTATAGATTGGTGGATAACAGTGTTCCTGTTCTCTTGGAGCTTCATTTCTATGTCTAGTCTTTTGATATCGCAGGGCCTTCTTCTTAAGTTGTCTATTTTCCATTTTCGATCTTTCTCTTCTTTGAAATTATTCCAAACATCCAGCAATATCTTTATTGGTTCCGAATATCGGGAAAGATGTCTAAACACATGCTGGTTTTCTTTACCATAGTAGACCATATCCCTTCTCGATCATTCTAGGACATCTTCATTGCTAAGTCTTTCAGTCCATGATATTCTCGTTATTCGGTGCCAGCACCATATCTCGAAAGCCTATATATCTTTATCATTTATATGTACATGCTAGAATAATAAGATTGGATTGTGTGTTTTAATTTCAGATACGAGAAAAAGATTTGATTCTCAATTAGAAAATTTGAAAGTACACCAAATTATGAAAAAGAAGTCAAATCTCCGTCATTCTCTAGTGCCTCTCTTATCTCTCGGTGGTCCAGGATAGGAATGTACCGGCCAGGAATAGATCTCTCAGCGTCTGTAGATAGTCCGGTAGAGATAACTTGACCATTCCACTCTGACCACCTCTACTGCCTTGACATGGTAGGTACTTCTCCTTTCATATTATACATCAGAGCTACGTAAAATTTGTTAATTAGAATTTCAATGATTCATGGTTTATTTTCTTTCCTCTATAATTCTCTGTAACACCCTAATCTCTTTCTTTTTTTTTTTTTACTTTATCTCACTTTTAACCAAAAAATATCATATAGATACCAGAATTAATCTTAGAACAAATAATTAATTATTTAAAATATATTTTAAGAAAAGGCTTTTTATATAATACACACACTATAAATAATAAAATAAATATTTCAGCTAATTCCTCCATTAGGCAATAGATTTATATGAGTGGTGGTGTCTTGTCCACCATGGAAAGGGAGGGGGGTGCTATTGCCCCGTTAGTCAGCCACATTTCAGAGTTCCCTGTTCACGGTTACCGTAGCAGCTCAAGGTTCACGACACCGTACTACAGGGCAGTCCCTTACTTGTGCTGCTTCTCCCGCTCGCCACGTAGAGGAGGGGTTGGACTTCTGGGCAGGATTTATATGAGTAAAAATAATGTGACGTAAACATTTTTTAGTTTACTGCAATGATTCTGGTATAATGGAAAAAATTGCTAATGATCATAATTCATAGGTGTGTGGCGCTTATTCATTTATTCATTTAAAAAAAAAAGTTTTAAAACTGTTATCCTTCACAACGGAAATAAGTTCTCATCAGCGCCAGTAACACATACAGCCAACATTAAAAATACTTACGAAAACCTAATTCTGCTTTTTAAAAAAGATAAAAGCATGAAAGATACAGTTGGAAAATCTCTCAGTGTAGTCCAATTTTCATTGAACTACAAAATTGAGGATTTCTACAAGATTGAAATTTTGAACATCGCTTAAATGAAATGGAAGCAGAAGCATCGAATTCTTTCAGAAACGCATGCAAGAACTTTTGAGAAATGTCAATACCGAAAACTACAGTAACTTAGGTAATGAACTCTTGATTTCTCACAAGACACTGGTATGTAGAATGTTTTTCAAGATCAATTCCCTGAACATTCATATCAGGATTTCTTTACCAGAAAAACTTGGTCTAGTTGGCGATAAGCATGGTGAGATGCTTCATCAAGATATATAAAGATTGGGGAAGCGGCACCAAAGCAAATGGAGTCCCAATATGCTTTCTGAATACTGCTGGACACCAAAGAAGTATGCTCCTCAAGTAAATCATATCAGAAAACCTCCCTCACACTACATTTTAAGAAAATAAATATGTTTTTCTCATGTTGGCCTATGTACTATATGTATAATAAAAATTTCCCTCAAATTTCAAGTAAGCATAACTCTCCTTGCGTGAAAGAAAAAAATAATAGTATATTTTTGAAATTAGTATTAAAGGTTATACACTGCTGGCCACCCAAATTGAAACACCAAGAAAGACAAGAGATATCAAAACAAAATTTATTTTGTATATAACATGTTGACCAAATATCAAATGATTAAATTTATAGACTTCTGCGAAGTATGGTTCCTGCCAGAATCAGCAGCCAGAGTATAGTATCACATATCCGCATTACAGTTGTTTGGTTTCGTCCAACACGACTACCGATTTCCCTGAAAGATAATCCAAAATTTCGGTAGGCCACTATCCTTCCTCTGTCGAACTCGGATACTTGATCAAAAGATGATCTCTGTTTTCTAAGGGTCATAATTGATCTTTTTTTTTTTTGAAAAAAATAACACAATTGCCGAACTTGAAATTGTCGAAATCTCCATGCCTTAAATAGTGCTTTGAAGTGGAGCCACAGGCGCGCGTGATGTGCGTCTTCGCTGAAATTCTAATCATTTGCATATCCCACCTCCGCTAATGCATGTTGTAAATTTCATGTTATTTGCATGCTTCTTTCAGGGTGTTGAATTTACGGTGGCCAGCAGTTTATTAGACAACATGTGGAGTCATTTGTCAGGAAGAAATCATATTTTTATACAAGTCTTATAAGATATCAATAGCAGAAGTATCAAAATATTGTGGCTAGAAATAATTTATTCTTTAATTTTATTCAATGAAATTGTTCAACAGAATATAAAAATATATATTAATCTGTATTTATAAAATCATCTTTAAAATATTTCTTTGCTTGCTTGTTCAAGATTCCCTAGCTGTAGATATTTTGGTTGATTTGTTAATAATTGTCGACTAGTCGCCGTTACGTCATCAATAAATACTTTCACACCTTCAGATATACAAAGGATTGATTTCTACGCTACATTATTGTTGACCGTAACACGAGTTTCAGAAAGGAAGA
>CP092865.1:167944078-167996475 GCA_030710605.1 Cordylochernes scorpioides | reverse complement strand
TTAATATTTTCAAAGTAAGCAAGACGAGATAGTATTCTAGCCGTATCTCAGGAGCCCAACGACGAATCATTGAGGAACATTTTCACTCGCTACCGAATCCCTATCCCATATCCCGGTCGAAACAGACAACATTTCTCACCTGCTAGAAGATCTAGCTGGACGCCCAGCCATGAAAACTAGACGATAGACCATATTGGAGGTGAAGCCGAAAAGTTAGAAAATCTCCCTTTCCCGACCAGTAGATATAAGAAAAAAACTACATTGACGTAAATATAGGCCTACCAAGCCCTCACGAAGAAGATATCTCAACTGAAAGAAGACATTCACCGCAGACACCTGAAAATATCCCTGGCCCTATTACTAGTTCTTGAGACTGACGACGTTAGTCTTCTGCTGAGCATCGAGTCGATGCTCTTTATAGGAGGAAGCTATGTGGCGAAGAAATAATTTATATATTATTATTTAATTTAATTATTCAATGAAATTATTTGAAACAGATTTTTATTATTTCATATTTGTAAAATCATCATTTAGTTGACTAGCTTGCTTGCTCTCTAGCTGTAGGTAGTTTTTGGGTAGATAGTTTTGTTGATAATTGTTGACTAGTCGTACTGACGTCATCAATAAATGGGCGTTATCCTGCTGATAAAGGGCATTGGGTACCCCCTGAAGGTAGGGGAGTGTCACCGGTCGCAGCACATCATCAAAGTATCGTTGGGCCGTCATAGTGCCCTGAATACGAAGTAAAGGTGACCTGGAATCATACGCGATTGCGCCCCAAACCATGATTCCACGTTGTCGCACGGTGGGGCGTTCCACAATTGCTGCCGGATTGGACCTTTCTCCACGTCGACGCCACACGCGTACACGGCGACTATCACTGGACAAGCAGAAAGGCGACTCATCTGAGAACACGACCCTGTGACATTCCGTCATCCACGTCGATCTAGCCCGGCACCATTCCAAACGTTGACGCCTATTCGGTGGGGTCAACGGCAGTCTTCTTAGCGGACGGCATGAGTGCAAGCCATTAGCAACCAATCGACGGGAAATGGTTCTGGTCGAGATGGAATGATCTAGGGTGTCTTGCACATGTTGCAGGATGGCGGTACACGTGGCTTGTGGGGCCGCCACTGCTTGTCGAAGAATACGCCGATCCACACGTGCTGACGTCACTCTGGTTGCACCGACATTCCTATAAATTGCCACATTTCCTTGTTCCAACCATCTTCTCCACAGTCGGTGCACCGTGGACGCACCAAGGTGTGTACCAGCTGCGATTTGACGTATGGACCAACCTGCCCTTTTCAGTCCGATCACCATACCCCTCGTAAAAGCGTCTGTCTGCTTGAACTGCCTCCGTTTACGATGACCTGGCATTCTCTGTTATTACACGTGTCTTTTGACACAAGAACAAAATTTCTACAATGATTTTCCTTGAAGAAATAACGACACGAATACTGTCCTTTCAGCAAGTTCCTTCCCTTATATCTTACTCCATGTGCGCACGAGAGCTGCGCATTTTACATCATTTGCATAACTCGGTTAGGCGCGTCTACCCTAAATTTGCATAATTTTCTGGCCACTATTTCTTGGTGTTCCATTTTCAATGTCACACAGTGTATATCAGAGTCATCAACAATCAATTCTGTCAACGTTTGTTTTTGTGAATGGAATAAATACCCAAATATGGCCATTTCTTATAAGCATCGGTGGTTCAGTGGAAGAATGCTCGCCTGCCACGCGGGCGGCCCGGGTTCGATTCCCGGCCGATGCATTTTTTTTTTTACAATTTTCAAAACTCATTTATATTATATTATTATTATTATCTTATATATAAAAGTCAATGTCTGTTTCGCGATAAACTCAAAAACTACTGAACCAATGCCACAATTTTTGCCTGTGGTTCATGTGTTACTTCTGTATTGCTATTCTATGGCACTTCTACTATTCATTATTGATGTACTTTCAGTATGAAGGAAATTGCACTCGGAGGAATTCTCGGGCGAAGCCGGGCCATTTGTCTAGTTTTAAAATAAAAAGAAACTGTGTGAAAATATTTTTGTATTTGTAAACGTTTTTCACAATTTCGTCATGAAAAATTTAATTTGTTCGATAAAAATTACAAAATATAAAATACCTTTTACTCTAAATATATATAAATATAATATAATCTTTAAAGTCAAAATTGGCATATTTTGACCGCTCACATGAACATTTTAAGTCTTTAAAAATTGTTGAATGCTATATATCAAACTCTTCAACATACTTGTTTTAATATATCTCTATACTAGCGGACGTACCCGGCTTCGCCCGGGTTTTACCCGAGTAAAGGTTTGTCTAACGAATCTCTCGATAAAGTGAACATTTTTTCCCGGTCCCTTGAAAAATACTCGATAAGTTGAATAAAATCAATATTAATTGGTTCCATCGGTAATTGGAAGTTAAAGGAATAGTATTTTGCCTTGGAATTGTATCATTATTCTTGTATAGATGTACCCGGCTTCGCCCGGGTTTTACCCGAGTAAAGGTTTGTCTAACGAATCTCTCGATAAAGTGAACATTTTTTCCCGGTCCCTTGAAAAATACTCGATAGGTTGAATAAAATCAATATTAATTGGTTCCCTCGGTAATTGGAAGTTAAAGGAATAATATCTTGCCTTGGAATTGTATCATTATTCTTGTCTCAAATAAATTGCCTTGTCATCCTGAATTATGTCTTTCCTAATTTTCTACATTACAAAATCATCGTATCATCATGATAATATTTAGAGCAGATTTTTGAATTTTAATTGATAAAATAGAATATATATCTTGATTATTTTTAGGCGAAAAGTTATTTCAAAATTTTTTTGCTAGAAACCTTCCCAGTACTATACTAAATAACTTCCTAAAGTTTCATGGCGTTCCAATGAGTGGTTTGGTCAGGCATAAAGGACAGACACACACACACTCGAGCGAGCGGCCACGCTTTTGCGAGCTCCGCCGTTTTTCGCCTCTGGCGTGTGTGCAAATGTCGATTAACATGCCGAATTCGGTACCGAAAGGTAGCCCAGGCTCTGCTGAACAAGTGCCTGAAAGGCCCAGCATCCTGTCTCAACCAGGCGAGTAATTATCACCGAAAAACAGAACTGAGATGAAATCTAACGAAAATTCTACTGAATTTCAAAGAAATGCAAATTCGCCGGCAGGCGAAAGGCATGCAAATCTGGCCGCCGAGCGTGGTGACGTCACGGCGCCGAAGACTGCTGCTACGACCAGCGCAACTCCAGCTAGCCCGGCCTCGCTCAACTGGGCCGACAGCGAGATGGCGGAGGTGGACTCCAACGACGGCTACACCCTTGTGAAGAGCAAGAAAAGGCGCCTCACTTCAACGCCGGAGCACGCCGCTAGGCAGCCTGGCAGGCCTGCTGAGAAGCCCAGCCCCCAGCAGCGGAGGCGGCCAACGGGGCCGAGAGCAGTGCCGCCTCAGGAGATCAGGGCGACACGCGCCAACATCGCCGACGCCAGGGCGAGGCAGGTCACAACCAACCACGAGAACTACGTCTTCGTGGAGCTGTGCCCAGACATCCCGGACTACCTCTACCTCAAGGCAATGAGCACGCTACTTGGGGGGCCAGGAGGAATCACGCAGTTCAACAGAATGAACGGACACTATCTTGTGGGCCTAAGGAGCAAGGACCTTGCGAACCGTCTAGTCGCGGACGGCCTGGGGATCGAGGGAACGTCCCTCAGGGTCTTCCCCTTCCGCAAGAGGGCGGAGCGCTTAGTCGTGGCCAACCTGCCCGGCTTTGTTGAGGACAGCACCATCGCGACCGCCCTGGGCCAATTTGGGAAGGTCACCTCCATCGCCCCCATCCTGGTCAAAATGGGCGAGTTCACCTTCACCGACGGCCGCCGGGAGGCGTTCATCCTGCTCCGCGAGGGCGTAAGGCTGGAGACGCTGCCCACCCGACTGACCATCCACTCCAAGGGAGACACCCTGTCGGCCTTCCTCTCCTTTGGAATCAAGTGTTCCAAATGCGGTAAACAGGGCCACCGCAGAGCCAACTGCCCAGCGCTCGCCAGGCAAGGGAACGGCAACCCCAGGCAAGCAGCGTCTTCCCACCGACGCAAGGCTCCCCCTCCTCCTCCTCCTCCTCCTCAGCAGCTAAGGAAGCCGGCACCGGCGCCCGCAACACCGGCGTCCCCTGTCCAACCGGCGAAGACTTCAACCGAGGCTCAGGCGATCCCCTCGGCACACCAGCCTGCCGAACAGATGGATGTCACCCACCCCGCCCCTGCTGCCCACCCTGCTTCCCTGGCTGCCCCGCGGCCCCCCGAGCCTCGCATCTCTCCGCTCGACCACGAGATGTCGGTGGAGGGGCTGACCTCACCTCCATCCACGCCTGCACGGGGAGAATCCGCACTCAAACAGCTGCTGAAGCACATCGAGGAGACCCCTTCCCTTTCCATCGACTGGCACAAGCTGCCCGGCCTTAACTGCAAGGACGCACAGCAGCTCCTCACCTCTGAGACCACCATGAAGAGGCTAGCGCCCACGCTGACAGAGGCACAAGTCGCCACCCTCGACAAGTTGCACGACACCTCAAGGCCTCGTGCCCAGACTCCAACTCCACCATCCGCAAGACCCTCCAGAAGACTAGGAAGGTCCTGCGAGGCCTACAGCGCCAATGAACCACCGCGTCGCCACCATCAACGCGCGAGGGCTCGCCACTCGGGGGAGGAGCCTTGCCCTTTGTCATCTCCTCAGACAACATCACGTGGACATCGCGTTTGTCCAGGAGACAAACGCATTTCATCTGGGCAGCGGCCAAGACCTCTGCCTCGGCTACAGCGCTGTTATACTGGCCCATCCCGTAGCCATCTCGGGATCCGGACTCGCCTGCGTCTTCGGACCAGGCGTCGCCGTGCTACGACAGCGTATCCTGTGGCCGGGCCACATCGCCTTGGCAACAATAGATGTCCACGGCGAGGAGATGACGGCCATCGCCGTTCATCTGGCGCATGAACCCCGGGAGAGAAACCGACAACTGGAGCTCCTGGCGGCGACAGCGGCACAGGAGGAGGAGGGGGCCTGCTGGATCATCGGCGACTTTAACATCAGGGATCGGGGCCCTCATCATCATCATCATCGGATGCCCTCGCCGCTCTTCTGGACCTGGCCGCGCTGGTCGACGTGGCCACCCAGTTCGACGCCGCCCACCTGCCCACCAGAGTCGCCATGCACGGCGACCAAGTCGAATCCAACCGCCTGGACCGGATCCTCGTCCCTGCTGGAGTCCTGGATCGCGTGTCCATCTACGCGACCAGCCACTACCACCTCTCGGACCACCGCCTCGTGGTGCTCCAGGTGGGCCCGCCCACCACCGCCGTCTCCTCCCCCACCCAGCCTCGCTTGACCGCGATGCTCCGCTCGGCCCTCGTTCTCGTACATCTGGCTGGTTACATCCGGGAGCTCGAGGAAGACACGGCGCACGATGACGACGACGGGATCCTATGGGACAGGTGGACCACCATCAAGGCGGGACTGCTGGCGGAGGCCAGATCCCTGCACGATCCGCGCCACGCTGCCAGCGACAGCTACATCTACAGGGCAAGGCGCTATATCGCGGCGCAGCTCGAGGCCTCCTCCATCCGGGCCGACTACCCATCGCTACCGGACCTAGCACGCGCCATCCGCCTCCGACGCCCGGTCAGCGTCATCAGGGACGAGCAGGATAACATCATCGAGGGCACCGAGCTTCGGCGGAGGGCGTACGCTATCTTCCAGCCCCGCTTCGCCCGTCCCACCAGCGATCCAGCTGCGGGAGCCGCCTTCATCGCCAGCAGCGCGCCCACCACCACCCGCGAGCTGAGTGAGGAGGACCCGCTCCATCGGCCGGACATCAGCCCCAGCGAGATCGCCAACGCTATCGAGCACCTCCCTCGCGGAAAGGCCCCCGGCTGGGATGGCTTGCCGTGCGAGCTCCTCGTCGCCTTCAGCGAGGACTTCTTCGCGGAAGCTTTGGCCCGGGTGTTCGCGGCATCACGGCTCCGCGGTGCCCTGACTCCGTCGACGCAGCGCAGCTCCATCTGCCTCGTGCCCAAGGCCCGCGGAGGTCGCGGCCTTGATGGCTACAGGCCCGTCGCGCTGTCCTCGGCCGACTACAGGGTCCTGGCCGCCATCCTTCACCGGCGCCTCAAGCCCCACCTGCGGACCCTTGTGCCGGAATGCCAGACCTACGCCGTCCCCGGGAGGTCCCCGTCATGGAACATCGCCATGGTGACGGACGCCGTCGAGGAGGCCACCGCCCTGGGCTCGCCGCTGGCCGTCATGGGCGTAGACCTGGAGTCCGCCTTTGACTCACTAGACCGCGGCTTCCTGGAGTCCCTGCTGACGTCCCTCCGCCTCCCGCCGGCCTTCAGGGCCTGGATTAACATCCTCTACGCCGGGGCGGACGCCACCATCCGGGCCGGAGGATTCTACACTGCCGCCTTCCCCCTCCTCAACGGTCTAAGACAGGGTTGCGCCGTGAGTGCCGCACTCTTCAGCATCGCAACGGGGCCGCTGCTACGTCGCCTGGAGTTGACCCTCGGCGTGGGCAATGTCATCGCCTACGCCGACGACATCGTCCTCCTATTCCATCGCGACGGAGACTTCGAACGGGTGGCGACCGTCTTCGAGGAGTACAAGCAGGCCTCCTGGGTTGGTGTGAACCTCCGGAAGAGCGCTGGCCTCTGGTGCGGCGCCTGGCGCAACCGCGGCGACTCCCCTCTTGGCGCCTCCTGGTCGACCACCTCCATCAGGATCCTCGGGCTCGACATCGCCCCCAGGAGCACCGTCGCCCACCGGGAGCAGCATCTCCTGGCCCTCCTGGAGACTGCGTGCCGCAGATGGACGCCCTTCACCCGCGGCCTCTCCCTCGTCGGACGAGCAAGAGCGGCGAACACGCTGGTGGGGTCCACGATCCAGCACCACCTACATAGATACCTCCCATCACCCCCGACCATCGCCAAGCTGCAGGCCCGACTGGCGAGGTTCGTCTGGGGGCCAGACCACACGGCGTGGCTTCCCGACAACGTCATGGCGAGGCCAGTTGCCATCGGAGGCCTCGGCCTTCTCGACCTCGCGACCCAGCTCCAGCTCGCCTGCCTCAAGGGGGTACAGGTCGCGCTCCGCGGGGCAGAAATGCCTTCAGCTGGCTGGTCAAGGCAACAGCGGGGAAGCCTGGATCCACCCTCCACCGGACGGCACCTGTCTCCAGCCCCGCCGTCTCCGGCTGCTGAAGCTATGGGAGGAGGCCTCCAACATCCTGGGCCTCAACCACCGGGCGGTCCCCACGGCTCAGCTGCTGGACCTCCCCATCATCGGCGTATGCCGGTTCCTTCGCCCTCCCGACCTCCTGGCCCCCGCCCGCTGGAGCGGAGCCCGAGTCCGGGACCTCATCGAGGAGGAACACCTTATCGCCCGCCCTACGCGCTCGGCCCTGGCTGACGCCGCGGCCCTGGGCGCCTTCTGTCGGAGGCTGACCTCCGAGAACGCCGTGGGCTTCGGGGCGGAGTCTGCACCCTCATCTAGCTCTTTAGCTGCGGCCGTGGTGCTGCGAGGGACGGCTACGCCGTTCCTCAACGGCCTCACGACCCGCTCGGCCCGACGGGCCCTGGATCGCCCGCGCCTCGCCGCCACGCCCATCTCAAGGTTCACCTCGAGATGGTCGCCCACCATCGGTCCACCATCATCTAGGATCGACTGGGCCTCGCTGCGGCGCGGCGCCTTCTCGGGCCACGAGGCCGACGCGGCCCTCAAGTTGGCCTTCCACGCCCTGCCCCATCCGGCCCATCCTGCCTCGGTCGGCCCCTCCTGTCCTGCCTGTGGGTCCATCGACCGCTCCCTCAGCCACCGTTACTGGTGCTGTCCCTCCATCAGGCCCCTCATTAGAGAGGCCTTCAACATCATAGGGCGGCCCCCTGACCTGCAGGCTTGGATCTTCGGCGGGTCCGGCCTTGAGGACGACGCCATTTCCATCCTGGCGTCGGCAAAGTTGCGAATATATCGCTACTTTGTCCAGGTTGGGCTCGGAGAAGCGGTGGAGGACCCGCTCATCGCCTGGTCCAGGACCCTCCAGCGCCGAGGTCTCCTACCTTTGTCCCTCTTGTAAATTTGTATTATATATGTATATGCCCGGCTTCGCCCGGGTTTTACCCGAGTGAATGTTTGTCTAACGAACATTTGTTAAAACAATTCTCTATAAACTTATAAAACGTACTCGGCTTCGCCCGGGGTTTTACCCGAGTAAAGGTTTGTCTAGCGAACATTTGTTAAAACAATTCTCTAAAAACTTATTTAAAAAAAAATAAGATATATTTTGATAATTTGAAACTCGTAAATTTGAATCTCTCGATATATTGTTATCATCGTCACAATGGGGGCGCTGCTTGCGAGTTAAATCTACAAATCTGCAAATAACTCTAAGGATATTCAAGATATTCAGGAAAATATTTTTCAAAAACCTTCCCGGTGATATACCTAATAATATCCCAAAATTTCACGGCGATTGGATGTATGGTTTTTGAATCTATAGAGTGCAGACAAACAGACAGACAGACATTCAATTTTATATATATAGATAGATTCACTCTTCATTGTTGGCTTTTTATCTTACATTCATTCTTCATTGTTGGCTTTTTATATTACATTCACTCTTCATTGTTGGCTTTTTATCTTACATTCATTCTTCATTGTTGGCTTTTTATATTACATTCACTCTTCATTGTTGGCTTTTATCTTACATTCACTCTGTTGGCTTTTTATATTACATTTACTCTTCATTGTTGGCTTTTTATCTTACATTCACTCTTCATTGTTGGCTTTTTATATTATATTTACTCTTCATTGTTGGCTTTTCATCTTACATTCATTCTTCATTGTTGGCTTTTTATATTATATTTACTATTCATTGTTGGCTTTTTATCTTACATTCATTCTTCATTGTTGGCTTTTTATATTACATTTACTATTCATTGTTGGCTTTTTATCTTACATTCACTCTTCATTGTTGGCTTTTTATCTTACATTCATTCTTCATTGTTGGCTTTTTATATCACATTCACTCTTCATTGTTGGCTTTTTATCTTACATTCATTCTTCATTGTTGGCTTTTTATATTACATTCACTCTTCATTGTTGGCTTTTTATCTTACATTCACTCTGTTGGCTTTTTATATTACATTTACTCTTCATTGTTGGCTTTTTATCTTACATTCATTCTTCATTTTGGCTTTTTATATTATATTTACTCTTCATTGTTGGATTTTTATCTTACATTCATTCTTCATTGTTGGCTTTTTATATTACATTTATCCCGAGTGAAAGTTTGCCTAACGAATATTATATATTATGAAGTATAATAAACAATGTTAAAGATTAGTTTTAATTATTAATCAAGATTGTGTGTGAATATGTGAGAAAGATGTAATATCGTTGTTGTTTTCTTGGCCGACTGTTTTACATATGGTGTTATCTTAAAATTGCTTGTTTTGAATATTTTTTTAGATTGAGTTGAATGAATTGCTGAATTTTTTTTTGTATTTATATATAAATAAAATTAACTCTGTTGATTTTTTTGTATTTAATCGATAACAGCTAAGTTACGCATGTTAATGTTAGGGGAAAATATTTTGATGTTAAGCAAAACCTGCTCCATCTCGTTTTACATAAATGTTGAAAATTTGGTTGAAATTGATGCATTGTAACGAAAGTTTTTAGTGATGTCCTCTTATGAAATTTGCATTTTATTAATATAGATATTTTTCTTTATGTATATATTTTCTTCTTCTTCTCTCTCTCTCTCTCTCTTTGATTTGTAATATTGTCTAAGATGACAATAAATAATTTTTAATTGTCAATTGTCACACACACACACACATACATTCATTTATATATATATAGATATATAAAAATGAATGTTTGTATGTCTGTCTGTATGTCCGGTATACAAATTCGCAGTAGTTCACTAATTCAAACCAAAATTTCCATACATAGGTATACCAGGTCTATTAGTATGAAACGCGAAAATGGCTGCCAGAGGGTGTTGTGCAACTTTATTTGAGCCGACGGTGGCGCTGTTGAAGGCGTTTTGTTTTTAGACTCACGTGGCATCAGCACGCGTGCAGTTTTAGAAAAATTCAAATCGTGGAAAATTTCTGGAGCCTGTGGAAAATGGTGATTTCCGAGCCAATAAGTGCCCATTTGCGGGAAGTTTTGTTGTTCGCCTTCAACTGGAAGAAAGGTGCCACTGAAGCCCACCGAATGCTCGAGGAAGTTTACGGCGACCATGCTCTGAGCAAATCGCAGTGTACAGGTGGTTTAAAAAATTCCAAAGTGGCGATTTCGAACTTGATAATGAACCACGTGGAAAACCGCCCCAAAAGTTCGAGGAAGCTGAGCTGCAAACTTTGTTGGATGAGGACAGTACCCAAACGCAGGAGAAACACGCGAAAAAGCTCCAGGTGTCTCAAGGTGCTGTTTCCCTACGTTTAAACAGCCTTGGAATGACCCAAAAGCTTTCCAGATGGGTCCCCCACGAGTTGAGCGAAAGGCAGCAAGAACGGCGTCTGGTAACCTGCGAAGGGCTGCTCGCCAGGCATGAAAATAATTCATTTTTGCACCGAATCGTAACTTCTGATGATAAATGGATCCACTTCAGCAATCCTATGCGCCAAAAGTCGTGGGGCCTGCCCGGCCAATTTCCAAAACAGACGCCTAGGCCCAATCGCTTCGGAAAAAAGGCAATGCTTTGCGTATGGTGGGACCAGACCGGCGTAGTATATTTCGAGCTCCTGAAACCTGGCGAAATGGTCAATACTATTCGCTGCGAACAACAAATGCACAGTTTGAGAGAGGCGTTGAATGAAAAAAGACCGGAGTGGCGTGAAAAGCACAACAAGCTGATACTGCAGCATGACAACGCTCCAGCCCACAACGCTACGATGGTCAAAAACACCATAAAAGACTTGGGCTGGGAACTCTTACCCCACCCGCCGTACTCACCAGACTTAGCGCCGTCGGACTACCACCTTTTCACATCTTTAGGACACGCCCTAAAAAACCAGGAATTTTCGAACTCAGACATACACCGAAAATGGCTTGTTGACTGGTTCGACTCAAAAGAAATAGAATTTTTCAGACAAGGAATTCGAAAATTGCCTGAAAGGTGGTCCGTGTGTATAGCTAATCAGGGCAATTACTTTGAATAAAAAATCTTTTGTTGTATGGAATTGGTGAACTTTTGAATTCACTGAAAATTTTCGCGTTTCATACTAATAGACCTGGTAAAAATACGGGGAAGACGATAGGCTATTTTAAAAATATATATAAATCAATTATTAAAACCATATATTTTTATTCATAAAATGATGATGACGATATTGTTGTATCATGTTTGATTATCAGATACAAAATTATATCGGGAAAAATTCCAAAAAGCAGAGACCACGGGTGAAACCAGTTCATTATTTTGTACGCAGGAACAAAATTCTAACAGAAAAACATTCATTCGAGCAGAAAACAAAACTAGATCATCTTTCTATAAAAATATCGCTTCTCAGACACAAAGTTTGGAGCGGGACGTTTCACAAGAGTGACATCCACGGCGCCAATTTATAATTGTAACGAAGAGTATTTGAATAAAAACATTTAATCGGGTAAAACCCGGGCGTTGCCCGGGTCATTCGGCTAGTATTAAATAACCAGTGCCCCATTCGCTTTATGCGAACTATACACGCCATTATTATTTATAAATGGCAGTACAATGAATATCGTTATAATATATAATAGCTATTTTGAAATAGGGTCAATAAAATCTAAAAGTTGCTGATGGCTTGCGCCATCTGTCGGAATAAATATAAACTAATGGTTGAATTTTGATTATTCCAGAATTGGCCAAACACCCATTCTAGATTAACCAATTAAAGCTAAACACGTACGCGTTTCGGGTTGTTGGCCCTAATCAGCATAATGCAAGCTGTAGCGATCAAATAACTGGTCTTTGTTCCATCCTAAAAAATGAGGAAACGAATATTTGAGACCGGAAAAGCGTGAGAACGCCAAACTACGTGAAAAAATAGCACAAAAGTGAAATTGTACTGATATCTCAGGTGGATAAGTTAAGAACATCTCCTGATTGTGAAACTAAAAGTTGCTGAGGGCTTTCTCCATCTATCGGAATAGCTGCACCATCAGAAGATGCCCTTTTATTAACTTATCCACTTGATCCTAGCACAATTTCACTTTTGTATTATTTTTACACATAGTTTTCGTCTTCTCACATATTTCCTGCCTCAAATACTCGTTTCATAATTTTTAAGAATGTGACAAAGACCTTTTTGGTCGTTGGGGAACAGCTTGCACCATGCTGCTGAGGGCCACCAACCCAAAACGCGTACATGATTAGCTTTTCTTGATTAATCAAGAAAAGGCATTTGGCCAATTCTGGAAAAATTAGAATTCAATTATTAGTTGATATTTTCCGACAGATGCGCAAGCCTTCAGCAACTTTACGTTTCCCAATCAGGAGATGTCCTTCTCTTAACTTATCAACCAGAACAGTTTCTCTCTCTCTCTCGAGACGTGCCAACTGTGCCGCCTGTGGGTCCAGCGACGGGTCGCTGACCCACAGATATTGGAGTTGCCGAGCCGTGCGACCCCTGCTCCGGGAGGTGTTCGCCTCCTGCGAAATGCCCCTGGATTTGCAGACCTGGCTCTTCGGCGTCGGCCTCCATCCCGAGGCAGTGAAGCTAACAAGTGTGGCGAAGGCTACTATCTACAAGTACCATCTTGGTCTTGAGTTGGGTAATGCCAGCCATCACCTCGACCTGCCCACTCTGTGGGAAAGAACTCTCGCAGTCCATCGGAGGCGGAGTCTTTCTCGCGGTGGGCGCCACCAATGAAGACCTTGTATATATATTTATATATATGTATATTTATCATTTATTTTATTTATTTATATCTATTTTTCCTATATTTATCATTATATAATCATATTTATTCATATTTAAGGGTGTATTTACCCTTATATAATCTTATATGGACTTTGAAATAAAGTAGTTTCAATCTCAATCTCTCTCTCTCTCTCTCACCTTTACACTGTATTTTCACATAAGTTAACATATATTGGTACGTCTATCGTTTACACTAAATGTGTCAGTCTTCTTAGAATAGTTGTTTGTAAGATATTGTTTGCCTGATATTTTGGGACTAGAGTCTGTGAGACAAATAAATGCTATAAACATTTTGTTGGAATGTAGATTCAAATATAGTGTTTATTTGTCTGCTTTTATACCAACATATATTCTATATCTTCACTATAAGGATCCTAGTATCTCTCTATTTTATCTGATACAACTCTGATATCTGAATATAATGGTATCCTGGGAAACTATAAACACTCAATTAAATATGGCAACGATGTTTGCAGCGATCACCGCGATCACCTTCTTCTCGAAAATCTCCGAAGTGAATTATAAACCCCTGATAATATGGATGAACACAAATTGGTTCATATTATCATATTTCAGCCTACTGGCTGTACTGGTTGTACAAGTATCCATCCTCATAAAATGGGCATTGAGGACCCGCCCACCAACCACCAAAGCCGGCCGAATCCCCAGCCCCGAAGATCTGCTCCCGCAAAGTGGACTCGCGCCCAGCCCCCCGTCCTCCTGTCTGGTGGAAATTCCGGAGCTTCTACCCCCGCAAACCGGGGTTGTCCCCGAGCCCCCCGACACAGCCACCTGTGTGGTTGAATTGCCGGACCTCCCCCCATTGGACTCCCTGCGCGAATACGCTATGGACAGTTATCACGGCCTCGAAGAAAAACCCAAATGCGAAAAGGAATTTTGGAACTGAATAAAAGCTAATGCTTTACTCTCTAGCACATACTCAGAATTATTTTACTATTGTTCCCTATCGCTTTACCTATCCTATCTCACACTATATATCTCACACACATAATCGAATCTAACAGTTAAATTGCAAGTTGTTTTGTAGGAATATATTGAAAAGGAAACTATGATAAAAAATTAAAATTGACTATTTTTTAATTGTTATATAATATAGTTCATATTTACATTCAATATATTTATTTTCAATTATTAACCACGGCAGACTTAAAGAAAGTACAGAAAGAAGAACGGGCCTTGGAAACGATAACCTTGTCCATTTGGGTCATCAACCACATCCTTTACAGACTGGATGATGTTGTAGGGAGCTTTATTGACATCTCTCTCTCAACATTAACCCTTACATTGACATCGAGAGGGTTGTAGCCTGGAAAGTTAGGGGATCAAATATCAGAACTCCAGTAGATGGGGACGTTAAGTGCCAGCCATGCCTGTGTCTTCCCTGCCTGTTAGGCTGGAGCTGTTGGAGACATACTTCTTTCCTGCGGCCACCATCCAATATATCACGATGGTCCCAGGATGTCAGCGTTCATCCTGGAGACCTGATAAAAGAGGTGGGGAAGTATGATGACACCTTCCATGCTGGTGAAAAATCACAGAGTCAGGAATTCTAGTGTGGATCACGACAAGTACATCTGAGTTGACGTTATAGATCCAACGATCATTGCCGGAATTCACATTTTGGTCCAGCTCAAAGTACAGGGTGATCCAAAAGTCCCGCACAACTTTAAAAATTAATAACTCCGCGAATATTTGCGCTAGAGCAATGCGATAAACACCATTGTGTTCAGGATGCAAAGGGATTTTTTATGGCAGATAATGAAAATTTCGAAATTGATTTTAGTTACAACTTTATTCGCTAGATGGCGCTCTACCAGAATCAGAGATTCAGCGGCCAAATTGTTTGATAAATTGAAAAATATAACTGAAAGACGCGTATTTTTCCTTTTTGAATACCAGGAAAGAACCCTAATAATATCAAATGATAAATTAATAAAACACCATTTCGCCAAAAGTTAGAAGAATTGGTTGACGATTTTTAAATACAATCTGAGATATGTAAAATAGGTAAATGCAAATTAAAACATGTAGCAAAAAATATTTATATTTTAGATGGAGTTTTGTGAAATAGATTGAATGTTTGAAAATAACTACTGATATCAATACACGATTTTTGAAATGTTAATATAGTACCAAAAATTATTATGGCACTACTAATAGGATTTCTGGCTATAAGTAATGTATAGTTTCTTGACTAATTGGCGACACTTGACTATTTAACTGGATATTTGTCATGATCCAAAAATGAAATATAGAGGGGGTGACAAAATATATTTGTCGTACTTTATTCCGAATAACTTATGGGTTTGTCAAATTTTATCATTGTTTATTATGCTGTACATAATTTTGAAAATGTATTCCCTAAAAAAATCATTTTTAAATCGATCTTTTGCGTTGAAAAACGTGGTAGTAAAATCATTTTGTATTATTTTTTTGCGCAAAATTTCTAAAGTTGGGGGGGGGGGGGATACAGAGAATATTCCTTATGCTATTTCTTCTAATGAGCGAAAAGCGATAAACTAAACATAAGGGGTATAATTGTGTATACCAGTGTTATTCGAGAAGTTATAACACTTTGGCCTGCACGACATAATATAAGATGTGGGCAAATTACAAACAGAAAAATTACTGTTCACAGAAAAAAAAGGGTCAAGATGTGAGGACAGCATTTATTATTCCCATAACCCAAAACAAAGAGCTGCAAAATATAACACATTAGGTAACTGCCTTCTCTCTTGTATTAGGTCACAATCCTTGCTCAATGTGGCGCCCTTCATTCTCAAACACCGCCTGCAGACGATAGATGACAGAATGGTCACAATTAAATAGTTGAAATTTATAAAACGTGCCATCTGATAGAAGCCTTCAACATGGACAATGTGGTAGGCCGGTATCGATAAAAACGCGACTTAATGTGCCCCTATAACCGAAATTGTAAGGTGATATTGGAGGCCACTGGTATATAAAGTGGCGACTTATCAACGAATTTCACCGAACGTATCCTTCAGCAATTGTTTGGCACCGCGGGAGATATGAGGAGGTCCTCCATCTTGCATGGATGTTATTTCGCTTAGTGCTTGTCTGTCCTGCAATGTGGGAATAACCTTTTATCTCAAAAGTTGAACATAACGTTCACCAGTTACAAAAACGGTTTTAAAAGTTCTTCCATTGATTTTTTCAAAGAAAAATGGCCCAATAATAAAAGAAGTGAACCCACACAAAACTGTTACTCTGGGCTGATGAAGTGGTATTTCTGTAAAAATCCTAGGGTTTTCTGTTGCCAAAATGAGGCAGTTTTGAATGTTAAATTCTCCCTTTAGATAAAATTGAGCATCACTGTTCTTAGAACATTTGACAGCCAGTTTTAATCAATATCAATTTGCCGGAAAACCCACGCAGCGAATTCTTGACGCTTCTCAAAATCGCTGACTTTCAACTCGTGAAAACTTCGAATTTTGTTAGGGTATTTTTATAGAAAATTTCTAAATGTGTGTTCTCTCCAAACTGTTCCATACGAAATCCCTGTTTGTCGAGAAACTTGTCTAGCACTTACTTCTCCATACGTGGATAACGTTTCAATAGCTTCAGCATACTGCAAAACCGTAACAGCCACTGACTTGCATGTCGATGGTCTTCCACTCCGAGGTTTTGCTTCTAGAGATCCAGTTTCCTCAAAACTTTTAATCAATCTTTTAGAGAGTAGCAACTCATTGGTCCTTTACCGCTTCGAATATCTTTAAAGGAACAAAACGCTCGTAAAGCTTCAGTGGCAGATTCTGAATCACAATTAAAAAATTCACCAAGAGTGCTTTATCCTGTAATGACGGCACTCCAGGGGGGGGGGGGGGGAGAAGTCCGACCACACCTCCTTGCGGTCCCCCCTGGACCCGTGGAATATTTGACCAAATTCTGGTTCGTTTCCAAGATGAATAACGTTGCAACGTCAACCATTTTCAAATGAAGAGCAAAACTGATATCTCCAGTAATGCTAACGCGTCCGGGGTAACCGCCGCGTCAGGAGCTGCAGCTCGAGGTCATGATGAGAAATCTACTACGAGAACACAATTCAATCTACTACAACTCAATATAAATGGCACCCAGAGGAAAATAATGAGCTGTCTTGTCTTCTCTGTGACAACAATGTACATATTACTTGTCCTCTGGAGACAGAATTGAATCAGAATCTGAGATTCAATATCAAAGATTATACAACACTATGAAAGGACAGACCAGGAAAATTCGGAGGAGGACTTGCCGTTCTGATTAAAACTCTAGAAATCAAATTTAAGGAAATCGCCTATAATCAGAGTAAGCCTAGAGAAAGCACGACAGAAGCTCAGGCAATAGAAATATATCTTACTGATAAAACAATTCCAATCATAAATGTTTATCACCACGATAATACTAGAATCAATACAGGCCTGATAGAGACATTAAGTGGAACGTCTTCGGATATCGCAATCATACTTGGTGATTTTAACACCGAAAGACCAACTTAGGGATCACCTGTCCAGGATAACATAGGTCAGCAGGTTGAGGACATGCTAACCGACCTCGACTTTACACCGTTAAATAACGAAAAGAACACCTATCTATCCAAGTCCACAGGCACAGAATCCGCAATAGACATCACAGCGATAAATTACAACATCGCACCCACAACACAATGGAAAATTCTGAAAAGTGCAATCAGTGACCACAGACCAATTTCAACAACCCTAAAATTCAAAATTGAGAATTTCTCCAACAGAATAAAAGAACACTGGAAAAAAATCACAGAAAAGCTTGAAGAACTGTGCAACGAAGAATTAAATCACAGGACGATTGACAAAAAATTGGAAAAATTCTCTTCGAACATATCCGAAGCTGCAAAAGTATCGATACATAGAGGTAGACGTAAAGACCTGTGAATACTTTACTGGAAGGACCACAATATCGAGGCAATGATTGCAGAGAGAGACAATATCAATGAACTTCTTAAAACAAATAAAACAGAAAAAATCATAAAGGAACTCATTGAAATTAGTCACAAAATAGAACAAGATATTTGGATATTCAAAGAAGAAAAATAGGCAGAATTCTGCGAAAAAATGCATCCAAAAAAAGGAAAGCCATCACTGGAATATAATAGTTGTAAATGAAAAATATAGGTGATTTTGTTAGAAAAAGAATGGCTTAAACAGTTAAAACTTGATTATTCTAGATTGTTCAGCATTAAAAATTTAATTAATGAATCTAATAGAAATAGTTTGATTGATAGATATGCATATTTGTTTAACAAAGATTTGGGCTGTCTAAAGGATGTTAAAATAAATTTTAATTTGAAAAAGGATGTGTTTTGTAAGGCCAGAAGTTTATCTTTCTCTCTAAAAAACAAAGTAGAGAATGAAATTGATCGTTTAGTGAATTCTTGCATTTTATAACCTATAGTTCATGCATATTGGACCGCTCCAATAGTACCAGTATTAAAAAAGGATGGTAGTGTAAGTATATGTGGTGATTTCAAATGTACAGCTAATAAAGCAATAGAATTAGATAGGTATCCCATTCAATCAATCGATGAGATCTTTTCGAAATTATCTACAAGCACCGTACTTTCGACTCTAGACCTATCACAGGATTACTTATAAGTAATGTTAGAGGAAGAAGCCAAAGCTGTTGTTGATATAAACACAGCAAAGAGGTTTTTTCTTATAAAAGACTACCATATGACGTAGCGGTAGCACCAAATAAATTTCAGAGGATAATGGAAGGTCTATTTGCTGATTTGCCAGGTGTGGCCTGCTACATGGATGATATTTTGGTTGCAGGAAAAGACTTTGAAGATCATGAACAAAAGTTGGATCTAGTGTTTAGATGATTTCTAAAAAAGGTTTAAAATTAAACAGATATAAATGTAATTTTAAAAAGAAATCGGTGGAATATTTAGGGTTTAAAGTGGATAAATATGGACTGCATCCCTTAGAAAATAAAATTAAAGCAGTGATAGAGGTGCCTGAACCTAAAGAATGTTTCGCAATTGAGATCTTTCATAGGACTCTTAATTTATTATTATAGATTCATAAAGAATATAGCAAACATTTTAGCGCTATTCTATCAACTTTTGAATAAAAATTGTAGATGGAATTGGACGAAAGAATATCGAATGTTATTTAAAAAATGTAAATCATTATTAATGGACTATGAACTAGGCGTAATTCTGAGTCATAGAAATGTTAGAAAGGAAGAATGCCCTATAGCTTTTGCTTCTAGAACATTAACTGAAGCGGAAAAACGTTTCTCTCAACTAGAAAAGAAAGCGTTGAGCATAACTTTTGGCGTTGAGAAATTCAGACAATACTTACTGGGACGAAAATTTGTATTGGTCACAGACAACCGAACCTAAATTCATATATTTTCACCTCATAAACTAATTCTCATATGTGCATCATCCAGAATTAAAAGATGGTCCTTAAAATTAGCTACATTTAATTATACTGTGGAGTTTCGAAAAACTAGTGATAATTCCAATGTTGACGCATTGTCACGTCTTCCTTTAGAATCGAGTGTCAGGGAGTCTCTTGATGAAGACCAGGTACTTCTTCTCAGGAAGTTGAATGAGGTACCGTTCTATTTTATGGAGGTGGCATATGAGACGCCCCAAGATAAAATACTGTCTATAGTATTAAGGAATGTTAGAGAAGGCAACTGTGTGTGTGTGTGTAGAAATTCACAAGGGTACCGAGAGAAAACCCACTAGCTCCTCATTATAAGATCAATGAGGAATTAAGTTTGGAGTTTGGTTGTCTTCAATGGCGTGAAAGAGTGGTAATTCCCCAAAAATTAAGATCTTTAATTTTAAATGACTTGCATGAAATACACATGGGGATTGTTAAAATGAAGATGATTGCCAGACGGTATTTTCTGGTGGCCAGGCATAGACAGTAACATCGAGGAGTAAACTAGAGAATGTAGAGTATGCCAAGAATCGGCAAGCATGCCCCCGGCTACCGTCTCGGAATGGACTTGGCCCGAAAAACCGTAGCATCGACTTCATCTTGATCTAGCGGGTCCGTTCATGGGAATAATGTTTTGGTTCCCGTGGACGCATACTCAAAGTGGATAGAGATTTTTATCATCAAAGATATTACCAGCAAAACGATTATAAATCATATTAGAGAAATTTTTACCAGATTTGGATTGCCCTAATTTTTGGTTACAGATAACGGAAGACAGTTTGTCTCCGGTGAATTCGAGCAATTTACCAAAATGAATGGTATACGGCACACTACGACCAGTCCGTATAATTCTAGTACAAATGGTTTAGCTGAGAGATATGTAAGAGAGTTTAAAAACCTTTTGAGAAAGAATAATGGGAAGGATGATTTAGAGACGAATCTACAAAGATTCCTATTTGCTCATAGAGCATTCTCCCAAACTGTAATACAGGAATTCCCACGCGGAACTGCTAATGAAGAGAAGTTAAAGATCAAGATTCTCGAATTAATACCAAGATGGGAAATCCGCGAGAGGTATTTCATGAAGCCGTAAGAAGGCAGGAGCAATTTACTACAGGTTGCGAGGTTTATTTACGCAACTATGCGACTGGACCTAAACGGTAAAAAGGTACCATTTTGAAATTATTGAGCTACCGTCACTACTTTATAAGTTGCGAGGGCGTCGTGTATAAGAGGCATATCAATCAATTGCGACCTGTGAGAAAGAAACAAGTGGAGACAAGAAATTTGATACTTCTTCTAACATCAGGAGAGAAGCCTGTAGGTGGAAGTCAGAAATAAAGTGAAGAGGAGGTTCCAGAGGTTACATCAGGAAACAAGGAGGGGACTGATTCTGTGTACGTACCCTCTTGCACTCCTAGACCAGTGCCTGTTGCTGTGCATGTGTCCTCTTGCACTCCTAAACCGGAGCCTGCCGCTGTGCAAGTGCCCGTCCGCAGTCCTAGACCTCAGAGAGCCAGGAAACCCCCAGACCGACTGGAGTATTATTAAGGGGTGAGATGTGTTGTGTATGTAAATAGATGAATATTATTTGCATTCTTTAAAGTCTCATTATGTTAGAATATATGTGTATATAAATTGGACATTTTTGTTGGCCAAACGAAAAGAATAAGAGCTAAAAATAGAGTCATGGTCAAGTTTGAGTTGTTGTATATCTAATTACGACACAACCTTAACAACATCCATCCTCACTGAAGGCATAAAAGTTTCCTGTTATGCAGATTATATAACCATATGGCACACAAGTAGCAGTATAGAAATATCAGAAAAATACTGAACACATCAATGAGAGGACTGGAGAAGTGGGCAATGAAACTCAAAATGACAATAAACCCAATAAACACAAACCTATAGGTCTCCTTCACTGACAGGAAAAAAGGCATGAATTTAACTTCAAAATAAGCATAAACAACCATATAATTGATAAAATTTGATCTCCAAATTACCTAGGTGTGATATTTGATGAGGAATTGCGATTTACAGAACACATAATTAGCACCTCAAATAGAGCTACCAGAAACCTAAACCTTCTGAGAAGGCTATGTGGAACAAAATGGGGAGCAAAACCCAAAATTCTCAGAACAACATATATCACCTTAATAAGGCCAATAATGGAATATGCAACACCTGTTTGGGCTCCCTCAAGTTCATCACTAAAATGAAGACTAGACAGTGTTCAAGCAAAAGCGGCCAAATTAATCACTGGTTCTGTTTCAAATACCAACAATTAGAAAATTCAGAGAGAATGTGGTCTAGACCTACTTGAAAGCAGAAGACAATTAAAAACAATAAAATTCACCAATAGCGTAAAACTAAAGAAACCGAACACATATCCCATGGAACCTATTTAAACTGGACACAAAAAGAAAGGCTCAAAAGATCTTCAACACTTCAGTACGACAACAATATTAGAAAGAGCATAAATATGAAACATAATGAATTTCAAATTCGAGAATAACCAATATTTCCTACCCCATTGCCATCAAATATAATCATCAATCTTAACCTGAATGAACCCTGCAATAAAAAAAGAGAACAAAATCATACTTAAAAAGAAAGGACTTGACACAATTGGTTTATGCGATCAGATAAATTATTTAACAAGCATATACAGATGGATCATCAGACCTTACCATAAGTAATGGAGGGGCTGGAGTTAACATAATACTGCAAGATGGAACATACATCAAAATCAAAGAAGGAGCAAGAAAGATTTCGTCAAACTTCTCTTGTGAACTGACAGCTATCTGGAAAGCTCTTGATGTGTGCCTGAACCAACAATCCCTGCATCAAGCAGAAGGAATTATAATATACCGTACACCGATTTCATATCCGATCTAGAAGCAATTCAGAAGGGCAATACTATAATCACACAGAAAATACATTCCTTACTCAACTGATATCATTGGAGAATAACTGCATTCTACAATGGATTCCTGACAGTGTTTGGATCGGGGGTAATGAAATGGCAGTTGAATTTGCAAAGGAAGCCAGTAAGTTGAGCCAAAGGAAAAAACAAATGTCATTATTTGACGCAAATTCTTTTGCAAAATACAAGATAATTAAACAAAAAATAAAAAAGATCAAAATGTGAAATAAACTCCGAGAGAAAAATGACAAAACTATAACAAGATTTAGAACAAAACATTATAAAGGATGACAATACATCCAGATGGCACAAGAACCTATAGAACATGCAACAGCTGTCCTGGTGTGGAACTAACACCCACCCACATATTCTCATTCCCGCAGCCTTGCAGAAAATTCACATAGACCCAGAGCAGCTGCTTTACACACCCAAGATAGTGGACAATGCTGCTGCTACTGTGATAGAGAGATGCATGGAGACATCTGAGGCTCTTTATTGGACATGACAAAAACAACAACGGCATTCCAGAGTAAAATAAATCATCAGAGATAGATAAATATTTTTCAAATAAATTAAAATAAATATAATCGATACTGAGACAGAGTTGAATTTAAAAAATTAGAAAATTATTATTTTCGAAATTTAAATAGCTGAGAGGATTCCACCAAACCGCATCTAAAATATCAGTTTTTTTTTTGCTACATGTTTTAATTTGCATATACCTATTTTACATATCTCAGATTGTATTTAAAAATCGTTAACCATTTCTTCTAACTTTTGGTGAAATGGTGTTTTATCAATTTATCATTTGATATTATTTGGGTTCTTTCCTGGTATTCAAAAAGGAAAAATACGCGTCTTTCAGTTATATTTTTCAATTTATCAAACAATTTGGCCACTGAATCGCTGATTCTGGTAGAGCGCCATCTCTAGCGAATAAAGTTGTAACTAAAATCAATTTCGAATTTTTCATTATTTTGCCATAAAAAATCCCATTGCATCCTGAACACAATGGTGTTTACCGCATTGCTCTAGCGCAAATATTCGCGGAGTTATTAATTTTTAAAGTTGTGCGGGACTTTTGGATCACCCTGTATGTTTCATCTGAGATAAACCTTAGCATGCTACAAAAATGATTTTTTGATTGTTGAGCAGCCATTCCTTTCCAGTTTTCCTACATAGCCTCAGTCAGAAATAAGCCTTTACGAAGGACATAATATTTGATACCAAGGTCCTCATAGACAGTTCCGACAATTGTCGCGAGTCAACTGTAAATTTCTTCCAACTCTTATTCTATCTAATAGACGCGGGTGATTTTTACTTGCAGTGTCTTTGTCGGCGTCATCAAATTGGATCTTGACACAATAAAAGTAGTTTTTGGCAGCTTAAAAATGTCTAAGATCTCTTTTAGGCTCCTTCTGGCGCCCAGAGGAACAATGATGGCTGCTAGAGTTTCATATTCCCAATTATTATTCATAGACACACATGTATTGAGGGTAAGGTGTATATTAAAGGTCTGTCCCATAATTTTCCCTATAGTTCCAATATTTTTGAAAATACGAATAAGAAAACCTTCCGAACACCAATTCTAGTAAATAGAAATCTTGAGCAACACCACAAAATATAGCATCACGATTTTCCACGCGCAGCAAAAACTGAATAGTAAATTAGTATAAAATTTGTTTCCAACTCAGTAAATTTGTATTCGACGCATCAAATTTATTAAAAATAGCCACTTCAGCGATATATAATGTATTTAAATATATACTAGATATTCATATGTAACATAATTATAGTTTAACAGCCAAAAATTCATATACATTCAACTCGCCAGTTTGGCCAGCATTAATCACAAAACAGGATACTAAAGTTTGATTGAGAGTCCGCCGGCGTCAAGACAGGAAAAAGGGTCTCCGATTACAGACTGACAAACAGTAGGATAACAAACAGTTCATCTCTGCCACTCATGTAGATCACACCCTACTGGAACTTGTCCGCGTCTTCGGTGCTTGTCTTCTCTAAGGTGAGATCCAACCTGTCTCGTCCTTTTGTGTTACCCATTGACGCTTGAAACCACTGTGGCCCCAAAACTGCATACCCTGCCTACCACAAAAATCAGTAGACAGGATCAACTTTACCACTTCATATACACTGGCCCGCAAAATTAAAGGTACAGTATATATTTTTTCATTTATCTCAAAATTTATTGAACATTTGAAATGAAATTCTATACACAAATTTAGCATTCTATTATTGATTAAAATACCCGAAATCAAAGTATATTTAACACGTATTTTATGAAAATTAGCCGGTCAAGCAATGATCTTCTTGCAGTCAGTGCATAAATATCTTGGATATTGTTGTTAATATGGGGTGTGATCGCCTTTAACTGATAAACAGGCTCTACATAGGCGACCCATACTAAGAATTAGGGAGTTTATCAGCTACTGTGGAATCAACGCCCACTCTTGTGTTAAGGCAGTTTCTAGCTCATGAGAGCTTCTAGGAGGGGGGTGGAGGGATCCGCCGTCCTAGATTGTCCCATACATGCTCAATGGGATTTAGGTCTGGAGATCGTGCTGGCCAATTCATCCGAGCAATTGCATGGTTTTGGAGAAAAATGTCGACCACACCAGCCCTGTGTATTGTCAGAACTTGTGGGAAAGTCACTCCCGTTGAGCATTGTATTATTGGCTTATAATTTTATATAAATTTGAGAGACATCTCTCTGTAGCCATGATTTTTAACCATAAAAAACATCGCTACAGACGTCTCTCAAATATAAATATATAAACACTGCCTTTTTTCATAGAGAAATAATAAGCAAAATCACGACGCTTATTTTTCTAAATAAAAATCATCGCTACAGACATATTTATTATGAGACAAAAGCATTTCCTGATCGTGAAACATAAAGTTGCTGATGGCTTGCGCCATCTATCGGAATAAATATCAATTAATCGTTGATTTTTTAACTATTCCAGAGTTGGCCAAATACAATTACTTGATCAATCAAGAAAAGCTAACTACGTACGTGTTTAGACTGTTGGCCCTCGTCAGCGTGGTGCAAGCTGTAGCTCAACGACCAAAAAAGCTGATCTTTGGGGCATATTGAAAAACCATGAAACGGGTATTTAGGCCGGAAGGGCGTAAGAACGCCAATCAATGTGAAAAATAGTGCAAAATAATAGTAATAAATACATTTTTCATGGTTTTTCAGGATGCCCCGAAGACCTTTTTTTGGTCGTTAAGGTACGGTTTGCATCTCGCTGACGAGGGCCAACAGCCCGAAACGCGTACGTGGTTAGCTTTTCTTGATTAATCAAGAAACGGTATTCGGACAATTCTGGAATAATTAAAAATCAACGATTATTTGATATTTATTCTGATAGATGGCGCAAGCCATCAGCAACTTCCAGTTGCACGATCAGGAAATGCCCTTTTTCTTAATTTATCTACCAGATCTAAGTAAAAATTCACTTTTTCACTATTTTTCATACATTTATATGTATAAGTGAAAAAATAATAGAAAAAAAAAACACATGTGCTCCTGGTCAGGATATGCCTTCTTTTTTTGAATATATATATCTACTTATATAATTGCCTTATTCTGTCTGTCTGAAGTTCACTGTCTGAAGCTCACTGTCTGAAGTTCACGGATAGAATGCGCGCCCATTGGCTGCCGGCGAACACGTGGCCTCCCTGCCCCCCTCTAGACAACCCTGTTATCAGCTGTGTGATACATACACCTGTCTATAGCGGCCATTCTAGACAACCCTGTTATCAGCAGTGTGTTACATCCACCTGTCTATACAGACCACCCTGTCTATAGCGGCCACTCTAGACTCCCCTGTTATCAGCAGTGTGCTACATCCACCTGTCTATACAGACCACCCTGACTATAGCGGTCACTTTAGGCAACCCTGTTATCATCAGTGTGTTACATTCACCTGTCTATACAGATCACCCTGTCTATAGCGGTCACTTTAGGCAACCCTGTTATCAGCAGTGTGATACATACACCTGTCTATACAGACCACCCTGTCTATAGCGACCACTCTAGACAATCCTGTTATCAGCAGTGTGTTACATTCACCTGTCTATACAGACCACCCTGTATATAGCGGCCATTCTAGATAACCCTGTTATCAGCTGTGTGATACATACACCTGTCTATTGCGGCCACTCTAGACAACCCTGTTATCAGCTGTGTGATACATCCACCTGTCTATACAGACCAACCTGTCTATAGCGGTCACTTTAGGCAACCCTGTTATCATCAGTGTGTTACATTCACCTGTCTATACAGACCACCCTGTCTATAGCGGTCACTTTAGGCAACCCTGTTATCAGCAGTGTGATACATACACCTGTCTATACAGACCACCCTGTCTATAGCGACCACTCTAGACAACCCTGTTATCAGCTGTGTGATACATCCACCTGTCTATACAGACCACCCTGTCTATAGCGGCAACTCTAGGCAACCCTGTTATCAGCTGTGTGATACATCCACCTGTCTATACAGACCACCCTGTCTATAGCGGCCACTATAGGCAACCCTAGGAAGCAAGATGTATACAAGGTCAAGGGATGGGAATCGAACCCACGACCTTCCGCTTACCGGGCAGATGCCATGACCACTAAGCTATAGGCTCATTATTTCTTTATACCGTTATTATACCGTTATATTATATATAGTTAAAACATTTGAAAAACACACAGTTTGGAACGGGACGTTTCACAAGAGTGACATCCATGGCGCCAATTTATAATTGTAACGAATAGTATTTGAATTAAAACGTTTTTAAAATATATTCGCACTCGGGTAAAACCCGGGCATTGCCCGGGCCATTCGTCTAGTATATATATATATACAACCAATTAAAGAAGGTTGGAATCCTCTAAAGAATGTAAGTAATAGATTTAAAGCGTACGAGGATGCGTTTCTTATAAGAAACGCATCCTCGTACGCTTTAAATCTATTACTTATATACAACCTTGCCCCTGCCAAACTTACCAAGTTACTTACATTGGAGAAACCGATAAATCGCTTAAAGATCGTATCAATCAGCATAAAGCAGCTTTAAAGAACTAAAAACATTATCCCTACTAGTTGACTACTCCCTAAACAATAGCCATTTACCAGATTTCAAACAGGCCACAATTATATACAAAAGAATATAACAGAAACGTATTGTAGACTGTTTTTAGAAAGTTGGGCTTCTGCCGAAGATAAACAGAGTATAAATAGAAAAATAGTTCAGGACAGGCTGGTTGGAAATCGCATTTGGGGCATTTTGGGAATATTTTGATTTTCCATTAAATTTGAGCATTCTAAGATGTCCTGGACGTAATCTTGAAATCACCGTTTGTTCTTCCTGTCCACAATAAGTACCTAACTGGATGAATTTTTAACAGGACAAATAGTTAAATCTGGAAGAGTTTATTGTCGCATTTTTAGCCAAGAAAAATTAAAATTGACCAAGTGCTTAGCAAAAATACTTATTTTTTTAGTCAGAAAATGATTATGACAAAGTTGCTGTATCGTGTTTTATTGTCAGAAACAAAATTCTTTCAGGGAATATTCACTAAAGCAGACCACGGGCGAAACCAGACCAGCAGTTTCAGTAGGTAGGAACAAAATTCTACCAGCAAAACATTCACTCAAGCAGAAGACGGACGAAGCCAGGTATCTCAATATTTAAAACAAAAGTTCAGAGGCAACCTTCAGACAGTCTTTTCAATTAAAACTACAAATAAAATTATAAATTCAACAATAATATATGTTTAGATGAAGAATCAGTTTAAAATATAGGATATACAGAGCCTATTTGAATTAAACCATATCAAATTCACATATTTTTTGATAGAAAAATGATGGATAGATATGAAGGGAATTTGACCCTAGAATTTGAAAATATACAAATATCTGACTACTTTGCTTATTTTGGAGTCGGAAATGTGATGCTAATATTGCTGCGTCATGATTGGCAATAATGGTTTCTTTAATAATATCATAACATTATATGAACAGGTCTAGAATGGAATCCAGTTCTAAGACTTATTAAAGTTTATCTTAGTAAAGCTAAAATAAAGTAAGTGTGAGAGTATATATTTCATGAATAAATTTTCAACTATACCTAAAGTAAACATTGCGAAATCGTATTATCAAGAAATAATGTTCTACATTAAGTTTTATCTATTTTCACAATATATGTAATGATGTCTCAAACTACACCCTGATTTTTTACAAATCATCTGAAAGCGTTTTATATAGATTTTCCTATTTCAGCTTTATTCCAACTTGTTCACTCGCGATGTTACTGTTCAATTATTTGGAATATTTTTTATCAGAAATCGTATTAAAATATACAAGTATCAGAGTCATCAATCAATTCTTAATTCTGTCACCGTTTGCTTTTGTGAATGGAATAAATACCCAAATATGGCCATTTCTCATAAGCATCGATGGTTCAGTGGTAAAATGCTCGCCTGCCACGCGGGCAGCCCGGGTTCGATTCCCGGCCGATGCATTGTTTTTTTTTTTTTACAATTTTTAAAACTCATTTATATATTATACAAGAATGACATCCACGGCGCCAATTTATAATTGTAACGAATAGTATTTGAATAAAAGCATTTAATCGGGTAAAACCCGGGCGTTGCCCGGGCCATTCGGCTAGTTTTATATAAAATAGAACCAGGGCCCATTTGATTAAAATATGCATAGCTAACCAAATGAACAGGGCTGGTAACACCCCAGTTTTTATCCGAGTGAATTTTCACCTGAGGGGGAGGAGTCATATACGTATATTGTAGCAAATTATTTGTTATTTTATTAACAGAGTATCATTTTTATGTTTATATTTTACTACTCTGTAAACTTCCCTCGTTGCTTATCTTTTGTTTATCATTCATTGTTTGTTCTTGCTTTAAATAAATTGCTGTGTTATCCCGAAGCTTGTCTTTCCTAATTTTCAAAGTCGCAATATAATAAAATACTGTTTTGAGTTTAATAATATTCGTTACAATATTATATATTTTCACACTGCTTCGTCTGAGTTCTTCCTGAGTGTATATTTTCCCAATAAATAATGTTTCAACAAATATTATTCTTTATTATTATTATTTTTAAGATTCCATAGTAAAATAAATTGAAAATAACATTTCGTGTATTAAAATGGCACTGAAAATGACAATGATGATAGTAATAATGATATATTGATTGGAATATATCATAAAGATAAGAGATTCAATGATATTGTAACAGGTATGTATCGGCCTAGGAAGAACAGTTACAACCGCCGTTAACAGATGGCGCTATACAAGACTTTAGCCTATATCCGGTCTAGGGCTGATGTATGGAGATGGCCTACTACTATAATTCTTTTTACGAAGACTTATATATGTAAGTACATCTTTATTTTGATTGTAGGATTTAAATTTCTGTAAATACCTGCTGACTGATATTTGCGTTCAAATGTAATACGGATGAGAGATTACATTATGGAAGAATTGTTCCCGGTTTATGCTGCGGTTGTGACTTTCTCCTCCAACACCACACAAGCTGCTCTTCTGGTAAGTCTCTCATGTCAGTGTTAAAGGATTTCCACGGTAGTAGTGATTTTCGGAGGCTTTAGGGCTGGCTGCGGGGTAGGGCTGTAGAGTTTAGACAACGGCGCCAAGGTTGGTGATTCACGGGAAGAAGCTGTTTGTCGCGAAGGACCAGGGGCGATAATATAATCGTAATGAATACCAACAATATTCATCTGGAAAATATTCGTCCTCGAAAAAGCTGGGTCATATATTCAGTTAGTATATAATAATTTTATATACCTCCTGAAATATGTTTGCGACGGTCGTCAGGAGACAGAAACGGGATTTGTCACTAAAGACTATACGTCTCCAGTCAGCGCAGTTCCAAGTTGATCGCTCCCGACCGACACCGTAGTCGGACTTGTCAGTTTACGGGAGTGGGCATCGTAACTGTTGTATTCCAATTGATTACACACAGCGCTCAACGTTAATTATACTTTAATTAACTATAAGGTAAAGGGAATATATATAGATTAAAAGTAAACACACATGGAGAGAAGGAACATGGCGATGGCAACGCCGCAGGTAGGGTTACATCATCGGCAGGAAGTGAGTCAGCTCTAGGGTTGCAGAGTAGCCAACCGTCCGCCGCCAGGGCTCCAGCAATCTCCTCCCTCGAAGTGACCTCCTATTCATGGATCACTTCGCCGCTTAAGAGTCTCGAACGATGAAGTTCGTGCAGGTTTCTCCCCAGTGGCTTGGTCAAAATGTCCGCTAGGTTTCTTCCACTTATTTACTTCAGTACTGAGGAGTGCAATTGAGATCTGAGCATTTCTCTGGTTCCTTAGGATCATTGGATGAGATCGAGTAGGAGAAGGCTTCACAGTATCTTCATTATGGCTGTCCTCTTCTGTAGGTGTCACGTCTTCTTGATCTAATAAAGACACTGGATTCTCTTCAATCTCCCGTTGTGTCCCATAGCTGTAGTGTTCAACTGATGGAAGCACCTCCCGGTTGCTGTCGTTCCTCGATACATCACTCTCTTTGAAGACACAGTCCCGAGATTCCACCACTTTCTTCATCTCAGGAATCCACACTCTGTAGCCACGTCCTCTGAGTGCATATCCAACAAGGTTACCTTTGATAGCTCTCCTTTCGAGTTTGGATTTACGGACTTGTCTTGGAATATGGACAAATACTTGACAGCCAATAGCTCTTAGGTGTTTAAGACTAGGCTTGTTCCCTGTCCACAGTTCATATGGCGTGCTTTCACCATTGTGATTGTTGAGAACTCTGTTTCTGACATAGGCTGCGGTGTAAGTCAGCTCCGCCCAGGAAGCCTTTGGCAGACCACTTCCAGATATAGTGCTCCTGACAAGATCTAGGAGTGTCCTATTCATTCTTTCTGCCACACCATTCTGTTGAGGTGTATACGTCATAGTGTGTTCATGAACTATTCCGACGCTCTTGCAGAAAGTGTCCCATTCCTTGGAACAAAATTCCAAGCCATTATCCGTACGTATTCGTTTTAGTTTCCGGCTGGTTTGTTTCTCAGATTCTTGAATCCACTCTTTGACTTTTCCCAGGGTTTCGCCTTTGTTTTTCAGGAAAAATACACTTGTATATCTCGTAGATTCATCAATGATGGTTAAGACGTACTTGGCTCCTCCCCAGCTCAATACGTCGAGTGGACCCATCAAGTCCGCATGCACCAAGTCCAATGGCATGATTTCTTTTTCCTCCTTGTGTGAGTGTTGAAGGAATGGCAGACGGTAAGACTTGCCGATCAAGCAGTCTTCGCACTTTTCTGGCTTTGCCGGGCTGCAATCAAGTCCTCTTACGCTTTGGTTCTTGGCCATCTTTTCTATCGTATATGCATTTACATGCATCAGCCTTTTGTGCCAAAGTTCCAGTGTAAGTTCTTCCTTGCATTCAGATGCAAGAGAAACACGATCATTCTGATCTATCGGAGAGGATGGAGTAGTCTGGACGTAGTAAAGTCTACCCAACTTCTTTCCCTCTATCAAGAGTTTACCTTTCATGTCCATAATGTGGCAACCACTCCTGTTGAAGACAACTTTTCTACCGTTTTCTATCATTTGGAGTACAGACAGAACACTGTGACGCATATCTGGAACATACAAGGTGTTCTGGGCAACCATATTGCTGGCATCTCCTTTGTGTCCAACAATATTGGCACTGACAGTACCGATACCACATACTTCTATAGAAGAACCATTCGCAATAGTGATGGAACTCATATTGCTTGTGCACTCTTTCAGACATGTGAAGTAATCTCTCTTGGGAGTCATATGGTGCGTCGCTCCAGAATCTATGATCCAGGTCTCGGCGGTAGCTCCAAACAAAGTGTTGCACATTGCCGACATATTTACGCCTTTGGTTTGGTCAAACCTCTTTGGTCTTTGTTCATTCTTTCCTTTCTTCCTGCATTCCCTTGCATAATGGCCTTTACCTCCACATTTGAAACAAACAACCTTTGCTTTAAATTGTTTTTTCTGTTTCAATGGGCTTCGAAGAGGCATTAACGACCATGGCACCCACATCTTTTGGTAGATTTGACGAACGCCTTTCTGCTTCTGCCAACAGCCGTCTTTTAACTGTGGCGGTCGTGAAGTCTGAATCAGGCAAGTTACATATGGTTGAGACAACGATGTCCCAATCCTCTGGTAATCCACCCAAAAGAACCATAGCCAAATCGCCATCATCAATTTTGTCGCCAATTTGGGCCAGTTCGTTTACAATGTAGTTTATCTTCCCCATATACCCTTCCATGTTGCTGTGTTGAGTCAACCTTTCGCCATATAACTGCCTTCTTAGTTGTACGGCTCGATATCTACTATCCTTTGGTGCGTATAATTTTTCCAGTTCCTCCCAGACCTCTTTCGGAGTATTCAAATGTTGAACATGCAATTGTTGTTCATCATTAATCCCGAGGCAAATTTTTGCAAACGCCTTACCCTCCCGCGACAAAAAAAGTTTTGTTGCAACAAGGTCACTAGGGTCAGGCTTAGCCTCTCCTGGATTGATCAAACTCCACAAATCGTTTTCGATTAGAACGAGTTTCATCTGGAAGCTCCAGCTGGAGTAATTAGCACCATTTAATTTTGTAATTGTTGTGTTTGCCATTTTACAAAATATTTGGTAAGTAGAAAAAGGATGGTCCAAGTAATCAAAGGAAATTTGGTTACTCACGTTTTAGGCTTCGCGCTTCTTCAGTCTGACGTTTTAATCCTTGCGCTTCTTCAGTCTGACGTTTTAATCCTTGCGCTTCTTCAGTCTCATAATCTTTGTTGTATTCCAATTGATTACACACAGCGCTCAACGTTAATTATACTTTAATTAACTATAAGGTAAAGGGAATATATATAGATTAAAAGTAAACACACATGGAGAGAAGGAACATGGCGATGGCAACGCCGCAGGTAGGGTTACATCATCGGCAGGAAGTGAGTCAGCTCTAGGGTTGCAGAGTAGCCAACCGTCCGCCGCCAGGGCTCCAGCAGTAACAGTGGGCGAGCTCTTGGATTCCGCTCTCTCAGTCATGTGTTGATGGTTATTTTGGACACTTGTTTGCCACAGATGTCGCGCGATTAGTCGATTTGACCAACCATTGGCACGACCTTTTTCAAACTCTGTCATATGTTCGTAGTGAGCACGAAACTTTCGGCGAGGCATTGATACATTATAAAATGGGCCTACTGAAAATATTTAAAAAGGAAAATTCGAAAATCAGATCTCGCCGAATATTGAGTCTAGAATACTCGTGCTGGATGCACAGTTCAGATTGTCTGGAGCTCTTGCTTAGCATAATTCGGCCACCAAATTTCAATAATTTACATGTTTGGTCGAAGCATCTTTTTCCTACATATTTTCTATTATTCGTATAACTTCTTGGTGCGTTAATATTTTTGTTATAGAATGTATATAGTGCCCAACACAAGAATCCCTACCAAGGAAGATATTTGAAAGACACAGAGAACACCAGGTGGGAACCATCTCAGGAATATTAGTTTAAGGAGTGTTGCATAATATAAAATAATATATCCCTGTGAATAATAGTACAGTAGAACCTCCATGAGAGGACACTCACGCTAGAAGACACCTCTCTACTAAGGACAGTTTTCATTTGTAAAATTATCATTTTTACAATTTATCAACTCTCCGGTAAGAGGACACCTCTCCCTAAAGGACACTTTGGCTTTGCAATTAGGTGTCCTTTACAGGGAGGTTCTACTGTATTATAATTATGGTTTTATTTTGTTTAATCGAAAATTTAAATTTTCTCACATTGTATTTAACGTCTTAACCAAAACTAATAGCTATTGCTGTTCGCCTGAAAATTATTTATATTTGTTAAATTTACCTTGCCATTTAAGTATCTGCATTGCAATAAACTAATGTGCTTATTAGGCTAAAACCTCTCGATCCTTACAGAATTAGCATAAAAAATCGTTCTCTGCCCCATTTATTTTGACTCGTATAAATCTAAGCGTTTATCAAGAAAAAAAAGCAAATGACAAACTGTTATTCATTAAGCAAATATATTATACTGATAACAAGCGAATTTTTTTTTCAATAAATTTGGAGGCATGGATCCTGAAAAAAATAGATGCCAAGAAGAGCTACCTTTGGTAATAATAACAGAACTTAAAGGCCTGAGAATTGAGTCAAACAGAGATTGGATTGCATGTACAGGTACAGATGCCCATGCAGCTACAACACGATGTCACAGTTCATCTACAGTAGCTACTGGCGTGTAGTGACGAGCCAGCCTCTCGGAAACCATTGGCCAGACGTTTTCTATTGGTGACAGATCAGGAGAAGGTGCTGGGAACATTTGAATATTTTCTGTATGTAGGAATGTCCGTACAATTCTAACAACATGCAGTCATGCATTATCCTGCTGAAACATAGCCTTTTCCAGGCCTCTAATAAAGGTCCCTACCACGGGCCTAAACACATTAAAAATGTAACGGGGATTGTTTATAAGTTCCAGAAATGCGAACAAGAGGGGACTGAGACGTGTTATTTAATAGCCCCCATACTATCATTCCAGGTGATGCGCCAGTATGACGATGTCGAATAAACGATGGCAATATACCTTCTTCACGATGGCGACAAACACGGATGCGGCCATCATGGCAGTACAAGCAGAACCTAGATTCGTTTTAAAACACGCCGTTAAGCCATTTCTCCGTCTAGATTCATCGTTGATCACACCATTGAAGGCATCTCCTTTCTGTGATGTAGCTTTAAAATTTGCCGAAGCCATGGTCACCGAGCTGACAGCCCTTGCTGCTGAAAACATCGTCGAACTGTCCGTGCAGTTTGACAACGACTCCATTTCTTGACTCTTAATGCTTATGAATAGGGTATCCGTTTTATAAATGGACGAAGTTTAATACAATATTATCAGCGAGTCTCGGAAGACCTATAAAGAAGCAAATGGAAAAAATATATATATATATCAAATTGCATAAAAAATATCCAAAATACATTCTCATACAAGATACTTTGACCATATAGAATATTTTAGTAGAATTGATTTATTCCATTATATTCACGACAATCTGACATTAGGAAAGAAGTTCGACAAGTTTTTGGTTCCAAACTGTTGAGGGTTCAGGCGAGAATCCTCACGCCACTTCGCGCCTGGCGGCGGGAACCAGCCGAGACAGAACCCGGCGGTTTGGTTTCGGTTTTGGCTGTGAGCGGGGGGAGTATCTCCGCGTCTGGCTGTGTGTGGTGTTCTCTCAATGTTCCGGGACTGGTTATAAATAAAACCGGTACCAAGGGAGCTCCGACGACTCAGAGTGGATTATTGACAAAACAACGGGCACAACACAACACAAACCAACGCCGCATCCCATACGGCTGTTGTTGATTTGAAAATTTGAACTAAGATTGATATCCCTATGTTTATTCAGGTTCCTCACTCATCGGATCTTTCACCAAGTGAATTTTTCCTATAGAGTTAAATAAAAAATCATATATTCCTTTTTATTATCTAATATAAGATTATATATAGTGCATTTGTCAATATAGTCAGAAATGGTATTTGTTTAAATATATATTTGGTCGTAGAGGTACAGTCTGCACCACGCTGATGAGAGCCCCAAACGCGTTCGTGGTTGACTTATCTTGATATATCAAGAAATTAGGTTGGCCAAATATCACGGAACAAGTTAAATAAACATTTAGTTTATTTTTGTTCCATTTGATGGAGCACTGCCATCTAGAGATGCTCATGTGGGGCACGGTCAAGATATGCCTTTTTTATTTTTAATATACAGTATATATATTAAATATATATATACTCGACTAATAAGAATATTCGTATATGTGGTGATTTTTCCAAATAAAAATGTTAAGCCACAATTTTTATAAAGTTCTTAGAAATATATATATCATTTACAAATATATGTATAAATATTCAAGCTCCGTGCGGTTGGCGTTTCTTGCGCTCCAGGGGCCTGGGTTATCCTTATTTCTCTCTAAATATTCAATTTCTATAATATTCCATAGTATTATTTTTTTGCGATTCTAAATTGGTGGAAATGCGCTGCTTTCCAAAAGTTAAGTACGTGACCAAGATTACTAAATCCGTAGAGTAGACCTGCTAGACCGAGACAGTCACATACGCCACTAACAGCTGGACGGTGGTCCAAGGCGTATACCTAGTGCCAGGTTCTCTCCATACTGTCTATTGTTGTTGTTGTCGTGTCAAATGAAGAGCCTCAGATATCCCCGTTCATCTCTTATGACTGCTGTGATAGAGAAGCACGGGGACATATGAGGCTCTTCATTTGACACGACAACAACATCAACAGTAGAGTCCAGGGTAGCCTAGTGGACATGGCATCTGCCCGGTAAGCGGAACAACAACAGTAGACAATATGGAGAGAACCCGGCACTAGGTATACGTCTTGGAACACCGTCCAGCTGTTAGCGGTGTGGCCGTCTTAGCAGGTTGTCTTTAGGTCATTGTACCAACCTTCGCGTGTTCTGGGACGGCAGAGCATTGTCTGGATGAAGTCTTCCATTCCTGTATATATTAACTTATGTGTCTTCAGTACGAGATGACTTCATCTTAATGGACTACAATGTTCTACCACACAGAGCACAAAGAGCACAGTGTGTGATAAAGGTATTCAGAGAATGGTGTAGCCAGCATGTCACCTCGACCTAAAAATCAAATTATAAATACAAATAAATACACACACACACAAAAGGCGAATCCTGACCGCTCTCATGGACATCTTAGATGGCAGAGTGTTATCTATTCGAACAAAAGTCAACTAAACGTCTATTTAACTTGTTCCTTGATATTTGGTAAACCCATTTTTATCTTTATCAAGAAAATAGGTGGGAATTCTCAGACACAGGGTTTAATATGATGTTATAGCGCGCATCTGTTATAAGAAATATAAACAACTTTGACGCTTATGATTCTCTTTGAAATAGAACAATTCATCATTTCAATAAGGGCAGTAGCAAATTGTTTTATTAAAAATAATCATAAGTGTCAAAATAGAGTACATTTCTTATAACAGAGTTCAATGGGCAGTTATTTGTTTTGACATCTATATAAACATTCCGAATCCGTTCATTGGAAGTAGTTTTCTCTGACACGCCGTCTACATTTCACCTGTCTACAGGGCCCTCTTATCTTCGCCTTGCAGGGTCTACCTCTGACTTGTGTTTATGACCACTTTCACTTCAACTGCACCTCAAAACACCACGTAAAACCTCAGGTATAAGCTTTAATAGGGATATACTCGCGTTCCTTTTCGAATATCTTTAAAATCGGGGAAGAAGAAAAGGACATCGGTGAGTCCAATGTTTCCATCTGGACTTCCATAAATGCCGTATCCCAAATCTTCCTTAGCGTACTTGGCTCTTAGTGAGTTCCCCTCCGGTATACCACTTGAGTCCGAAGTTAATCCCACTAGCTTCCTGAAGTCATTCTCCGGGTTCTTCTCCTTCCTCACCACATAGACATAACTGGACTTGGAGAGTAGAATTTGATCTACATCCTGGGGATCAACATCGTAGATTTCCGAGAACTCTTCTGCCGTCAGTACCCTTTGGAGATCTTTAACAATCTCAAAACCAGCTTTTTCTATTTGCATATATATTTTTCCTTTAGACGATACAATAAAGGGTTCTAGAAGGATAATAAATATTGGCCTTGTTACTGGAATTTCGTAATCAACGTCGAAAGGTGGACTCATGGGACTTTCACGATATGGTTCCATTTCCAGCTCATCTTGCTCTAAATTTCTCTTGTATCGAGGTAGAGATAGTCGATGTGGATCTACCATGCATTTTCGCTTCATTTTATCTTCCAGAATATCATGTTCATTTTGAAGTAAAGTGGCAATCAATTTCTCGATGACAGGCATGTCCGGACCAAGTTGGACAAAGAGAAGTCTTCCACTCCCTATAAAGAGCCATGTTGGAATAGATCGTCCCTTGAAGCGCTTAAGACAAAAGACAGATTCAGCTTTACCAACAGCGAACTGTAGCATTTCATCCTGAAGGGAAAGTTTGAGGGTGCGGAAGAGGTTGAGGAGAGGGGCACAGGGACCGCCCCAGTTCTGGGTGACATCCACCAGGAGCAAGCCTGGCTTGGAGATCATGTCGTTCCATTCCTCCTGGGTGGACAGTTCGATTTGTACCACCATCTCCTTTTTCTTTCCCGCCATCTTTTATCTGGTTACGTACTTTTTCTTGTTACGTCGTTTAAGTATGGAATTGGTCGTTCAGATATTAGCTAACTGTAGGCGAGAGATCGTTCAGGTCTTAGCTAAGTTTAGGCGAGCGTCGGAAATACTTCACGTACCGAAAATACGAGCCAATTTCGTGTTAGCGTGCATTTTTGATAGTTGGCGAAACTACTTTTGAAATTAAAACCTTTCATAATGAAATTTTGTATAAATAAATTCACTGTCAGTGTGTTTCTTTTAAATAATATTATCAAATATTATCTCTACAGACCCTTACTGCAATGATATAAGTTATTGAATGAGAGGGCTTGGCTCATCAGTAGTGAATCCTCTCAGCATTTAAATTTATAAATTTAATTAATCTCATAATGAATTTGTTTTTTAAATCGTAAACAAACTCATTCAGATATAGGAAGAATTGCGATTTACTATTATAAAATATCAAATACCTTTCGCAATAAGCTTTGTTTAATAAAGAAACATATATATATATTGAGAAAAGTCTTTGATATTTTCTAAACAAACTCATTGGGAGAGAGAGAAAGAGAGAGATTTTGATCTTTTAGAAAAATTATATCGCAATTTTCTCACATTTAAATACACCTATCCCCCCGATTTACACGGTAGATACGTTCCTGAGAAAAACGTGTAAATCGGGGGATAGGTGTACACAGAAATAAAAATAAAATGCATTGACAGGTTAAAATATGTAGTCAGCACATAAGCTCGGGATTCCTCGTGAGATGTGTACACAGCGCATGTGTTCAATCACAGTAGCATTTAGTATAGTGCGAAAAAAACAAAAACAAAAAAAAAAACTTCTTTGGAAAACCGTGTAAAAGCGAAAACGTGTAAAAAAATACCGCGTAAATCGGGGGATAGGTGTACTTTTAAAATTACATTAAAATACTTTAAAAATACTTTTGAATTGATATGATATTAAGATGTAAAAATTCGAAACTATTATAGACGCGTATGATTCTTTTGAAAATTAAACAATTTCTACTGCCCTTACTGCAATGGAAAATTTAATGGGCCAGGCCCTCCCATTAATTTTTCCATTGCAGTAAGGGCAGTAGAAATTGTTTAAATTTCAAAGGAATCATACGCGTCTATAATAGTTTCGAATTTTCATAACAGATGGCGCGCTAATGCATCTTAATATTAAGATGTGTTTTAATTTTTAAAAAATAAATTAATATATCAGTTAAAATATATTTTTATAACGTTGCGGGAAGATGGAATATTCTTTTACCAAAAGTTTCACCTCTCCCTTTTAGAACACATTAAAATAATGTATTTGGTTTATCCCTCCAGTACGAAACATAAGGATGGTTATAAACATCAGTTTCGACAAATTCAGACAAAAATACAATTTATATTTACCATGATTTCGGGATTTGGCCCTCATCAATATGGCTTCAATTTCATAACATCCTACGTGGAGATTTATGATATCGGTCAAATTGGCCAAAAAGGTGTTTAAGTTAGTGAGGTAAAATGGCTGATTTCCAGGCTAAAATACGACATAAAGTTGATGGAGGATGATATACTGGAACCAAAAAGCCATGTTATAAACTCCGAATTGATAACATCAACGTGGTGTGGCCTAGAAGCGCCGTGTGGCCATGTTCTAAGCGCCGAAAGTCTAGCAGTGCCATTTGATCATGTTTTAATCGACGATCTTCTTACAACGCTAGATGGCCATGTAATAATTGCCTATCTTCTCACATTGATGTGTGGCTATGTTCTAACAGCCGATCTAAAAACAGCGACATATGGCCACGTTCAAACCTTCGATCTTCAGACAGGACCGTGTAGCCATGTTCTAACAGCCAAAGTTCTATTAAAGGTATGTGGCCATGTTATAACCACCAAGCTTCTAACAGCGATAAGTGACTATATTTTATCCGTCGCGATTCTTCCAACAGCTACGTTGTTGCTCTCAATCCAATCTATCTGGAGTTGGACTCTTCGGAATAACATATCAGTCTTTTCAATTTTAAACTAACCACACCTCGGAATTATATTCCAAAAGATATTATCTGGTCAGGGCCACCTAAGAATGACAATACAGTCCAACCTATCTGGGATAGATCTTTCCAGAATGATATCACAAACAATTTTATTTTAAACAGACCGCCACGGAATTAAATCCCAAACCAGTTTATCTGGGACAGACCATATTCAAGAAAACATCCCAGTCATTTTTATCCATAACAGATCACTTCGGAATGACAATCCAGGACCGTCTATCTGGAGCAAAACTCTTTGGAATGACAGTCCATGACAGTCTATCTGGAGCAGACCACCTTGAAATGATATCTTAGTCCATTCTATCAGGTTAGACCTCTTCAGAAAGACTTCCCAGTCCAGTCTGTCCAGAGCAGACCAGTTCAAGGATGACATGCCAGCCCGATATTTATCGTTTGTTTATCTCTGTTATCAGGTGAGGAAAGACAAGTTATATTGGGGTGGATAGATCAACGCGCAGAACACACCGGGTGAGTCTCAGCTCTGTTTAGGAATGTTTTTTTTTACTTATCCCTAGTACACGTGATACAGGCCATGATAATCATGGTGGGTAGAAGTTAGCGACTGCTTTTACTGTAAGTGCACCACATGTCTACACATGTGAAAAGCAGTTCGAATTTGCACTTACAAAAAAGCCCCGTTTGGTTACTTGCACTCGCTTGTGGGGTTGGACTTTTGCAATAATCGGGGGCCATTGAAGCATTTTTTTTTTCAGAAAAAAAGTGTCCAATGCAGGAATCGAACCCGGGTCGTAGCGGTCGAAAGCCAACGGTTTAGACCATCCTTCCATCGACCCCCAATAATTTAGGAATGGTAAGAAGTCGTACCTCGAGATGGGGCAGTTATATCAGATAGAGAGATACCGCTGGACCGTTTCTTCATTCAAATACATATTTATTTATTTGACATATTGGACATGATATCCCAGCTTGGGATACTAGCGCCTAATTACATTTTATCAGCTCAATTTAATGAACAAAACCAAAAACAAAATATCAGTGTGAGTTTTTTTTTTTCAAATTTTCGTCTTTGTTAAAAAAAAGGTTTAATAGATTTTACTAAAACTTTTATTGATAAATAAAATTATAAATAAATATATATATATTTGATATACATATTGGAATTTATTCTATATAAAAAAAGTCGGTGGACGGGTGTTTAAAACCCTTGATTTCCGACATCCATGAACATGGATCAAATTCCGCATTGAACACTTTGTTTTAATATGTGAATAACCTTCATATATGATTCATATTTCTTCAATTTAAAGATACTTCGGGGAGCCAGTAAATATTTCATTTCTATTTAGAGCGAGAGATAATAAAAAGATTTATACTGACCGAAGTATCTTTAATTTAAAGAAGTATGAATGCCGGCCAGGCAGCCTCTATCTTTACGATATTATTCAATGTTGCATATATTGCCACGTGGAAAATTAGGAAAAGACAAACTTCAGGATGAGACAGCAATTTATTTCAGGCAAGAACAAACTATGAAGGATAAACAAAAGATAAGCAAAAGAGGGAAGTGTACAGAGTATAGGTAAATATAAACATAAAAAATAATTATTCCTGAATTGAAAATTAGACGAAAAAAACATGGGGGGTGAAGGAAGACGAGTTTCTTTTATTGATGCATGGGTGCAAACTTTCGGGTAAAAACCCTTCAACAGGCGAGCAATGAAGCGCGACTTATTATTATTATTATTCCTTCCCCTACCATTTGTACCATAGTTCTTATAAGTCGCGCTTCATTGCTCGCCTGTTGAAGGGTTTTTACCCGAAAGCTTGCACCTATGCATCAATAAAAGAAACTCGTCTTCCTTCACCATGTTTTTTCGTCTAATAAAAAATAATACTCTGCTAATAAAATAATAAATACTTTTTTACAATAACATAAGCTAGGTTGCTCTTTTTGAGCGGTACCAAGTTATTTTGTAACCAGGGACTATATATCAATTGTTGATATGGCGAGGAAATGTTTGAGTTCAAGTTATTTAAATATTGTTAGTGCTATTAATTCAAATATCATTAAATCCTATTGATAAACACTGTGCTAAACGTTTTTCTTGTTTTCTATTTAGAACAAAAGAGGACAAGCTTTCGAACGCTTAAACGACTCCCAATTTTAGAAACATTTTAACTTTTGAAAAAATAGTAAAAATGTGACATTGTACTGGGATAAGGTGAATAAATTAAGGGAAAAGGCATCTCCTTATCGTGCAACTGCCTTTTTCTTAATTCTAACACTTGTGTATAGCATTTTTAAAAAAATAGAGAACTTTTAAAATATATATTTTAAAAAAATCAAATTTCCTTAAAATCAATACAAATAATTTAATTTGATTCTATATCATTTAACTAAATAGGGTTAGAGTTGGGGAGAGTTGAAACATACAGTTATACACATTCTATTTTATACTGTACACTATTTTAACACTGATTCTGGAAAAAGGGACATTTTGTATTTTTGTGAAACATTGTCTACTATAAATAGAGAATGAAAAATATGAAGAGATAAAACGGACAATATTGTTAGATAAAAGAGGAAGACAACTAGCACGCAGGAACGTGGCCAAACTTCACGTTGACGCCTTCCTTCCCAGAACTATAATGAGAGTTACTGAACACTCCAAGTCTACTGGTCTCCATTCTACCAGCCAGGTAAATGCTTCTTGGCACAACTAAGAATTATTTTTGTCTTCTAAAGAGAAAATTATGTACAGAAGATATATATTGTACACTATGTGAAAGCATAACCAAGGCAGAATTAGAACACTACAAGTTGGAATGTTCGTTTCTTGACTTAGAAAGAGACTTGCTTCTCCCGTGAATTGCTCAGACCTCATTATACTATTTAATATCCAACCTGTCAGATAATAGGTCATTAATATTAAATTTCTATACATTTTACATGAAGGCCTTGAAAATAAAATACATGTCTAATTAACTGGATCTTTCTTGAATTTCTTTTTACTTATATAATACCCCTTCTCATATATTGGAGAATCTGTGTGAGACCAGAGAGTCTCAATAAAGGCTTTGTGTGTGTGGTCTCCATTCTACCAATCATAAAGTATGAATCCACTATAATATAAAAATTATTACTGTTAAGTAAAAGACATCTCCTAATCGTGCAACTAAAAGTTGCTGGTGGCTTGCGCCATCTGTCGGAATAAATTAATTTGGCGTTCTCACGCCTTTCTGGTGTTAAATACCTGTTTCATGATTTTAAGGATGCCACAAAGACCAGATTTTCTTGGTCGTTGAGGTAAAGCTTACACCATGCTGATAAAGGACAACATCCCGAAACGCGTACGTGGTTAGCTTTTCTTGATTAATAAAGTCTGTCACTGCGCACAATTTGCCTGTCAGCACGTGAAGTGGTGCACTGAGATGGATGCGATCGAACACGTCGGTCCGTCGTACCTTCCTGCATCCAACGATCACATATCCGCATTACAATTGTTTGGTTTCGTCCAACACGACTACCGATTTCCCTGAAAGATAATCCATAATCTCGGTAGGCCACTATCCTTCCGGTGTCGGACTCGGATACTTGATCAAAAGAGGATCGCTGTTTTCTACGAGGCATAATTGATCGTTAAAAAAAAACAAGAAAAATACAATTGGAGAACTTGAAATCGTCGAAATTTCCAAGCCTTAAATAGTGCTTTGAAGTGGAGCCACAGGCGTGCGTGATGTGCGTCTGCGCTGAAATTCTAATCATTTGCATATCCCACCTCCGCTAATGCATGTTGTAAATTTCATGTTATTTGCATGCTTCTTTCAGGGTGCTGCATTTACGGTGGCCGGCAGTTTATACTATTTTGTCTAATTGGTCTCTTGTCTTTATCGTTTGCATTAGATAATTGCTCGGTAAATATATATGTAATTCTATTGTTCTAAAAGCCTATGTCCATAATTTGTTTGATTACCGTAGCTATGATCCCATCCCCAGTGTAGCGCATATAAGGTAGGATCAAAAAGTTCCCGAACTTTCTAAAAAATTAATTATTTATTCATAGTATAGTAATTCAAACATCAAATTTCTAAAAATAGGAGCCTTGGTTTTCTACACATTTTTTCCAGCGTGAAAAATCTGTTGAAATGCTAGTTCGAAGTCAATTTTTCTAAGCTTATTTAGCTCCACTTTCGCATTTTCAATTACGTATGATGACGATGAAAAGCGCCTCCCTTTTAACGTCATTTTGAGTTTTGGAAAGAAGAAGAAATCACATGGGGCGATATCAGGAGAGTAAGGAGGATGCGGCAAGACAGATACAGAGTGTTTGGCTAAATAGTCTTGAACAATAATGGCTCCATGAGTAGGGGCATTATCATGTAGCAATTTCCACTGTTTTGATTTAAAGAGTTGGTTTCTTTTTCTTCTTATCGCTTCACGAAGGCGCACAAGTATTTCTTTGTATGCCTGTTTATTAATAGTAACCCCTCTTTAATAAATTCCTAATAGACAAGTCCTTTGTAATCGAAAACACTACAAGCATTACCTTTCTTTTCGATTTGTCAAGACGAACTTTCTTCTTCCTAGGAGAACTTGGTGTGTGCCATTCGAGTGATTGTTTTTTTGGTTTGTGGAACAAAAAGAAAGCACCATGTTTCATCACCAGTTATTATTATTATTATTTTTTAAATCAGAATCATTTTTTGCAGTTTCAATTAAATCTTTTCGAATTGATAATCTGGTTTCTCTTTGTTGATCTGTTAAATTTCATGGGACAAAATAACCACAAAGTTTTTTCACGTTTAAATGTTCACCGATAATTTTTTGGTAACTACTATACAAAATTCCAAGTATTTCTAATATATTATCAATAGTATTTTTTCTACCAGCAACAATTAAATCACGTACCTGTCCAATATTGCGAACTGTTGTTGACGTCAATGGCCGACCTGACCTTGAATCATCTGCGATGTTCTCACGGCCATCTTTAAAACTTTTATACAAGAAATAACTTGCGTTTGTGGCAATTCTATGTATTCATAAGCTTCAGTCATTAATGTTAATGTCTCTGTGAAAGACCTTTTTAATTTTACACAAAATTTAATATTTGCCCTTTGCTCAAATGATGACATTGCAGAAACCGACGCGAGCTAAATACTTACAACAAAAATATGCCTATAATGTAAACTACGTATTCGCGTTATTATATATATTAAATTATAGTTTTGGCTTTTTTCTTTACAGTCAAATTGATTTTGAAATTTTCAAAAGTTGTTTTATATTTTATTTTTTAAAAGTTCGGGAACTTTTTGATACTACCGTCTATAAGCAGAATCGTCCAATACAGTATTAGAGCTGTAAAGATTGGCTGGTAAATATGTCTATAGAAGGACGATAAATGTTCGAAAGCTCACCATACCAATAAAGACTTACAATGCTATTGTTTTTTAAATTTTATATAGCCCTCACATATCACCCAGCCGGGGTATTTCTAGGTATTGATACGACACTTCTCAGACGAAGTTGTTTGTGTACAAGGCTTCTAAATGACAAGGGGGGTTCTATGTTTATAGAACTTAGCGCGACGCACTTTATCACCAGTGGCTGCGATTGTGGGATTAAGAATTAGATGTCTCCAATGTCCGCCACCAGAAGGATATTCACGCTACGGCCGGCTTCAGGTTGGACAAGTTCTCTGGCACCGTCTTCCAGGATCATCCACAAGGTCACACTACCGGAGACAACTTGCCGCTTCCTTTCGCACCGCCGATGTCACTAGACTGTCCTCCCCCGCCTGTCTCTTCCTCAGCTGACCCCCTTCTTTTTATCTCTCGGTCCATCCTCCCCAGGCGAGTAGCACTTACTTGTCTTCCACCCACCTCGTATTGACCCGTGTGAAGGGGGTACCCAGATATCACATTTCTCCATTTCAATTCCCGTTTGTCCCCAAACAGGGCAATGCTCCTCTCCTGTCATCTGTCGACCCTTTGATCTCCCTGACGTATCTGGCCACATGAGGCTCGAGAGCCTCCGGAAGCGAAACGGCAGAATTAGCGTCAACCCTTGTGTGCAGCACCACATCCCATATGTATGTATGTACATGTATATTTGTATATGTACGCCTTCGTATCTCAGCTGGCCAAGATCGTTGATGTCTTCATGGAGCCATTCAGAAAGACCCCAGGAGTTGAATTTCCGCACTCTACCTCCGTCTGTTTTAGCTTGGTCCAAAGCGCTCGTGCCACAGCCGTTATTGGAGGCGATCAGCTCGACATCCTCCGGTTCACAACCGGTCTGGTTCATTTTCTTCTCCATGCCACTATTTCCAGTGAGATATACCACTCCACCTACATCCTTCACTTTTAGGGCGTTTTCCATCTTGAAAAGTTCAGCCATTTAAGCATTCTCTGCAGCATATGTGAAAGACATAACAATGTCTTCAAGGGGATGATCTTCTTCATCGCCCACCTTGGTTGTTGTGATCAGTGGGTCGGGCATTGATTCTCTTTCGGACATTTACTGTTGTAGACATTCTACGTACTTTTGGATCACGGAAGAATCTTTTAGCGTATAATCTGACATCTACTTATGATGTCTCTCATCGTGATGGTCGTTGTTGCAATTTTCATATATCTTCATCATCACGTGTTGTGTTTCATCAACTTTTGAGTACGCTGATTACAGGTAGCTGATGTTTTTTTTAAATTATGGTCCATCAGACTAAAGCAATTTTTGATCAATTACTTGAATTCTTGAATTTCGAATTCGGTTAGCTCTGCCATTTTGTTTTCAAATTAAAGTAAAAATGTATCCTTCACAAGAATAAAAACTAAGCTGTATCACCACTTCTGACATAAATGTTACGACGCCTTTCAGCTATTGTTTTTTTGCGTACAAAACTTCTAAATAACAAGGGGGGTTCATGTAGATACAGCGACGTACTTTATTACCAGTATCTGCTAGTAGAATTAAGGATTAAATACCCTTGCCTCCAATGGACGGCTGTTGGCGAGGAAAAACATTCTGGTAGCAGACATTGCAGCAACTGTTTTTTTTATTTTACTATTTATAATTCTATTATTTAAAATGTTCATACAAAATTTCGAGCATAGGGTAAATGAAGTGTAAGTGCCAGTTCATTGTGTACATAATTCAATAGAGAGAGATGTTCGATTTAATGTCGCTTGTATATTTTCTGAAAACATATTTCAAAATATCTTTTATATATGACGAGTTATCTTCGAATTATATTTTATTCTTGTTTATTAGAATCTTTAGTGTGTTTTTTTTTTATATAAAGATAGGTATTTTTCTAAGAAAATATTTTATTTGTGTAGTTTGTGTGATTTCAGAGTTGGGTCAAACATGAGGTCCAAAGCTGGAGTTTTCATCAATATCTACCTTTGGATATTGATGGCCTTTGTAGTCAAATGCGAAGAAGCTATTACAGAAGTTCAGGAAGTTGTAGAGATCCAGGATCCCTGCTTAGAATACCACCTTTGCAACAGCACGCATTATCCTGAGTGCGAATGTGACGACCAGTGCCACGTCTATGGAGACTGCTGTTCTGACATCCAGCCCATGGACTCTGAGACCTCCGTCCAAGGCATGTTTGAGTGTGCTCCAGGAGGCTGGCTCTATGTCGCCAGATGTCCCGACAACACAACCTCTGAGCTACGAGATAAGTGCGAAAATCAACATATCAACGACCTCTACACCAGCGTGCCTGTTTCTGACCATATCTCTGGCTATTTGTTTAAGAACAGGTACTGTGCCCAATGCCACAATGTATCGATGTCTAACATAACCTACTGGACTCTGAGGATTGGCTGTTCTTTCTTGTATTTTGATAATTTCAACATTACAGATTTTGATATGAACCAAGATTTAGTCTACAATGAAAATGCATCGTCTTGGGGCATGTGGGTCGAAGACTCCTTCCATGGCTGCGACCTGGAATTCGAGCGGCCGCTGGATCTTCCTATCCCGCCCACACGTAACTGCGAATATACCAAAAATTCTGTGTCTTCATGCCCAGATGACTGGCAAGACGAGGATATCCGAGAAAAATGCTCGTCCCTTAACGCCAAGGTGTACATGCGGGTTGTGGCCTACAAAAACATCTATTGCGCGGTTTGCCACAATGCAAATCTACAACATGCCAGGTGTTTTCTGGTGAAGCCAAGAACAGGTTTTATATCGTTTGGAGTGCTAGTGGACATGAACGCCAGTCAGGGGGACAGGGTGGGCTACATAAAGACCCAGGTCACCTGCCCGCCCGACCACGCCGTTTTCGCCGGGGAGTGTCGCAAGGTTGTCTGCGGCATCCCGGGCTACAGGATTGTCCGCGGCAAGTGCGTCAAGCGGAGACGGAGGAACCAGCTCCTGGACTGACCGTGGAAGTACTTCCCGATTTGTTACTTTCTCTCTCTCTCTCTCTCTCTCTCTTTAAGGTTTCTGCTGTAGATTAAATAAAAGTTATTGCCTTCTTGCGCCATTGTCTTTTTTAATCATAGAGAAATCACATTTATGGAAATTCACAATCCGAATTTAAATGTCGTGTTTTTATCCCTCTCTATAAAAATGACCATAGAAAATACTAACGAAAAGCAAAATTGTAGTATCAGGATACCAATTCTGCGTGAAAAGTCTATACTTCTTAATCTATATGCTGTATCACAAACATAAAGACGCAATTGTCAATAACACTAGTGGTCTGTAAGAAGGATTACAGTCGTTGATCAAGGGGTTACTCAAAGGCAGCACAAAATGACGTGCAGCACTATGAATCACACTGTTGTTGTACATGTCTTTTTGTAACGGTACCTGTCATTTACTTTACGCCTACATTACTTGTAGATCCCCAGCAAGCAAGCAGTCGAGGTAGAATTTGCAAAGACGCTCACAGGAAGGATGATCTATAAGTAAGAAGCCATGAGGAGTAGTCCAGAGTGGTAGAGAATGCCTGTAGTCCATCAAAAGTCGACCTGTGTGGATAAGACATCAGAGATGGAGTAGACATTGACCCCCTGATTTCCACATTTCAATGACCTTTGTGTAAGAAGGCGAGACAACGTTGTCGACTTGGACTAACTCAATTTGAAAATTTCTATCTCTCTCACTTATTCATATAATTATTAATGAAACATATGAAATATTACATATGAAAATTATTAATATTCAATCTTATTTTTTTATATTAACATATTTATTTTTATTAACCTTATATAATATTGTATGGACGTTGTGCTAAAGTAGTTATAATCTCAATCTCATCTTACTTTCTCTTTTTATCTTTGTACTTACTCCATATTGTTTTAAAACGTCTCTTTATAAGTAAACTTTCTCTATATAAAAATATTATAAGACAGATGTGTCCACTTTTTCAAAGAATAAATTGTGGAAAATATTCTTTGAGGGTAGAAAGTTATATTTGTGCTATGAAAAAATTAATTTGATGTGGAGGGTAATATGGTACAATGTTGAGATAGACAATCATGGGTTATATATGGTATGGGTGAGTGCATAATGAGGTAACGAGAACATCAAGATAGTAAGCGAAAGAATTGTTTAATAAGAAGAATGAATTTGTAGAAAAGTTGATGAAAGCCTGTTGAAAGAAGGTGAATAAAGTTTCAATTAAAGTCATTTCTCCAGCATTAATCAACAAACGTGGTGCTAATGCAAACTTGTGAAAACACCCTTTAACATGGAAGATCAATTTCTTTGGTGTATGATTTTGACGACACACACACCAAGATGGTTATTCAACATATGAATGTGATATCCTTTTTCATAATCTGTTTTTATTATTTCTCTGGGACAAAATACAACTACATCCTGCCTTTGGGTTCGGAATTTTGTTGAAAGACTCTTATATGTATTCAACTTAGGCTTAATCATAGAAGAGCACGTTTGAACTGGTGTCAGGAATAACTCATGCAGACTGATGATCAATCAGCTCCCATACTCTGTTCACTGTTTCAGCCACGTCTTGGAGCTGATCCCAACATATCATGCTGGAAATCTGGATGACCAGAAACTTAAGACGATAAACTGGTGACAGGTATCGGAATGGAATCTTGAGCCTTTTTTCAAGTCATCCCAAAATGTATTTTTCTCAATTTATTTTCACGGAACGATAATATACAGCCACAATGGCTGGTCATATAAACAATTTATTCGAAAGTAAGGATATCCTTTTAATGGAGTAACCAGCAATATCTTCGGATTTTAATATAATTTATCATGTGTGGGATGATTTAAAGAGACAAATTGTGAGGCATCATCCATCTTCTAGAACTCTCAGTAAACCACAGGTAATATAGCAGGGACAGGATAGAGCAAGGTGTGCAGACTTAGGTGGAACGTGCGGGGAAAAAAACAGACAAATCGGCGTCATTTCCCGATTCAAGACCATGGAATTATTGTAGTATATCCAAATATGTAATAGCATATGTGTCACCACGTGAATGTACATAACTTGCTATTTACTGTAACTATGAACCATCAAATAACATCCATCTGTACTGCTTAAGACTGTTATAAAGTATAGCAACTGTACAGATAGAAGGAATGGAGAATTACAGAAGAAACTTCAGTCTGAAACTAATCATATTTTACAATATATAAAAATAATTTTATCGTCTTAAATCGGGAAATGACAGTGATTTGTCTGTTTTTTTCCCCTCACGTTCCACTTAACCCTGCACATCTTGCTTTATCTCGTCCATGCTGTACCGCCTATGGTTTACTGAGAGTTCTAGAAGCTGTAAATAGCAGGAACTCTGGAGAGCTATCCATCTAAGGCCAGAACCCACAGTGGCACAACCTCTCCAGAAGAACGGTGACAAGCGTTTCTTTCTCTGATAACAATAGTTAGAAAATATTTAAAGGTCCGCCTTTTTCATCATCCGATATATATTCCTAGAAAAAAAAATTCATTTAATGTATCGGTGCTTAAAATGCAAGAGATATTGTGAATTTTCATTTGACTATTTATCTTTCTCTCTCTCTCTCTCAATAAATAAATATATATATTTATACAGTTACGAGCGTCATTCCTCATCGGCCTCTGTCACGGTTTGCTTTTTTTTTTTTGGAATGGCGCCCTCCTATTGGTCGGCTACGATCACGCCACCTTTGACCCCCCCCCATCATGCCCCCCCCCCCCCCCCCCATTTCTGTAACTATTGTGTTGGAGCGGGTCGCTCCTTAAATAAATGCATATATTAGTTAATAACCAAATGGAATCCTCTCTTTCTTTTTCCCAGTATGAGACGCCTACGGAAGCCAACAGTACATAGACAGATAAAGCACATAGGGCTATAGTTATTAACTAACATATGCATTTATTTAAGGCGCCAAATTATAATTGTAACAAATAGTATTTGAATCAAAACATTCAATCGGGTAAAACACGGGCGTTGCCCGGGTCATTCGGCTAGTATATATATATATATCAAATATATAATATATATTATAAAATAAATAAAGCTCCAGGGTTAAGTTTCTTGTATAACTTTTTATTTTCAAGCTTTCGGACCTGTCAGTCCTTCAACAGGATTATCACGTTAAAAAATAATAATAGATACAATTTTATATACAAATTATTATTTACATATGGAGAATATATATTTTTAAAATTCCATTTTCTCAAATTATTCTCTCAATTATTTTAATACATATTGCAGATTCTAGAAAAAAAAACACCCTTATCTTAAAATACAGTATTTATGGTTT
>CP092865.1:167923434-167943978 GCA_030710605.1 Cordylochernes scorpioides | reverse complement strand
TTGGCGAGCTGAAATGCGACGGCGTACATGTACAAATATACATGTACATACATATATATGGGATGTGGTGCTGCACACAAGGGTTGACGCTGATTCTGCCGTTTCGCTTCCGGAGGCTGTCGAGCCTCATGTGGCCAGATACGTCAGGGAGATCAAAGGGTCGACAGATGACAGGAGAGGAGCCTTGCCCTGTTTGGGGACAAACAGGAATTGAAATGGAGAAATGTGATATCAGGGTACCCCCTTCACACGGGTCAATACGAGGTGGGTGGAAGACAAGTAAGTGCTACTCGCCTGGGGAGGATGGACCGAGAGATAAAAAGAAGGGGGTCAGCTGAGGAAGAGACAGGCGGGGGAGAACAGACAGTCTAGTGACATCGGCGGTGCGAAAGGAAGCGGCAAGTTGTCTCCGGGAGTGGGACCGTGTGGATGATCCTGGAAGACGGTGCCAGAGAACTTGTCCAACCTGAAGCCGGCCGTAGCGAGGAATATCCTTCTGGTGGCGGACATTGGAGACATCTAATTTTAATCCCACAATCGCAGCTATTGGTTATAAAGTGCGTCGCGCTAAGTTCTATATGCATAGAACCCCCCTTGTCATTTAGAAGCCTTGTACACAAACAACTTCGTCTGAGAAGTGTCGTATCAATACCTAGAAATACCCCTGCTGGGTGATATATGAGGGCTATATAAAATTTAAAAAAAGATAGCAATGTAATTATTTATTGGTATGGTGAGCTTTCGAACATTTATCCTCCTTCTATAGACATATTTACCAGCCAATCTTTACAGCTCTATTACTGTATTGGACGATTCTGCTTATAGACGGTAGTATCAAAAAGCTCCCGAACTTTTGAAAAATAAAATATAAAACAACTTTTGAAAAATGTAAAATCAATTTTACTGTAAAGAAAAAAGCCAAAACTATAATTCAATATAGCAACGCCAGTAAATGCGCATGCGTAGTTTACATTTTAGGCATATTTTTGTTGTAAGTATTTAGCTCGCGTCGGTTTCTGCAATGTCATCATTTGAGCAAAGGGCAAATATTAAATTTTGTGTAAAATGAAAAAGGTCTTTCACACAGACATTAGCATTAATGAATGAAGCTTATGAAGACGAAAAATTGCAACGAACGCAAGTTTATTTCTCGTATAAACGATTTAAAGATGGCCGTGAGAACATCGCAGATGATTCAAGGTCAGGTCGGCCATTGACGTCAACAACAGATCGCAATATTGGACAGGTACATGATTTAATTGTTGCTGATAGAAAAATTACTATTGATAATATATTAGAAATACTTGGAATTTTGTATAGTAGTTGCCAAAAAATTATCGGTGAACATTTAAACGTGAAAAAACTTTGTGGTTATTTTGTCCCATGAAATTTAACAGATCAACAAAGAGAAACCAGATTATCAATTCGCAAAGATTTAATTGAAACTGCAAAAAATGATTCTGATTTTTAAAAAATAATAATAACTGGTGATGAAACATGGTGCTTTCTTTTTGTTCCACAAACCAAAAAACAATCACTCGAATGGCACACACCAAGTTCTCCTAGGAAGAAGAAAGTTCGTCTTGACAAATCGAAAGGAAAGGTAATGCTTGTAGTGTTTTTTCATTTACAAAGGATTTGTCTATTATGAATTTATTACAGAGGGGGTTACTATTAATAAACAGGCATACAAAGAAATACTTGTGCGCCTTCGTGAAGAAACCAACTCTTTAAATCAAAACAGTGGAAATTGCTAAATGATAATGCCCCTGCTCATGGAGCCATTATTGTTCAAGACTATTTAGCCAAACACTCTGTATCTGTCTTGCCGCATCTTCCTTACTATCCTGATATCGCCCAATGTGATATCTTCTTCTTTCTAAAACTTAAAATGACGTTAAAAGGGAGGCGCTTTTCATCGTCATCATAAGTAATTGAAAATGCGAAAGTGGAGCTAAATAAGCTTAGAAAAATTGACTTCGAACTAGCATTTCAACAGCTTTTTCACGCTGGAAAAAATGTGTAGAAAACCAAGGCTCCTATTTTAAAATAAATAATGTTTAAATTACTATACTATTAATAAATAATTAATTAAAAAAAAAGTTCGGAAACTTTTTGATCCTACCTTGTATGTGCTACACTGGGGATGGGATCATAGCTACGGTAATCAAACAAATTATGGACATGGGCTTTTAGAACAATAGAATTACATATATATTTACCGAGCAATTCTCTAATTCAAACGATAAAGACAAGATACCAATTAGACAAAATTTAATTATTAAATAATAACGCACTGTTTAATAGTATAAACTGCCTGCCACCGTAAATGCAGCACCCTGAAAGAAGCATGCAAATAACATGAAATTTACAACATGCATTAGCGGAGGTGAGATATGCAAATGATTAGAATTTCAGCGCAGATGCACATCACGCACGCCTGTGGCTCCACTTCAAAGCACTATTTAAGGCTTGGAGATTTCGACGATTTCAAGTTCTCCAATTGTATTTTTCATGTTTTTTTTTTAACGATCAATTATGCCTCGTAGAAAACAGCGATCCTCTTTTGATCAAGTATCCGAGTCCGACACCGGAAGGATAGTGGCCCTACCGAGATTGTGGATTATCTTTCAGGGAAATCGGTAGTCGTGTTGGACGAAACCAAACAACTGTAATGCGGATATGTGATCGTTGGATGCAGGAAGGTACGACGGACCGACGTGTTCGATCGCATCCATCTCAGTGCACCACTTCACGTGCTGACAGGCAAATTGTGCGCAGTGACAGACTTTATAATCAAGAAAAGCTAACCACGTACGCGTTTCGGGATGTTGTCCTTTATCAGCATGGTGTAAGCTTTACCTCAACGACCAAGAAAATCTGGTCTTTGTGGCATCCTTAAAATCATGAAACAGGTATTTAACACCAGAAAGGCGTGAGAACGCCAAATTAATTTATTCCGACAGATGGCGCAAGCCACCAGCAACTTTTAGTTGCACGATTAGGAGATGTCTTTTACTTAACAGTCAGAATTATTATATTATAGTGGATCCATACTTTATGATTGGTAGAATGGAGACCACACACACAAAGCCTTTATTGAGACTCTCTGGTCTCACACAGATTCTCCAATATATGAGAAGGGGTATTATATAAGTAAAAAGAAATTCAAGAAAGATCCAGTTAATTAGACATGTCTTTTATTTTCAAGGCCTTCATGTAAAATGTATATAAATTTAATATTAATGACCTATTATCTGACAGGTTGGATATTAAATAGTATAATGAGTGGCGTGCCTGAGCAATTCACGGGAGAAGCAAGTCTCTTTCTAAGTCAAGAAACGAACATTCCAACATATAGTGTTCTAGTTCTGCCTTGGTTATGCTTTTACATAGTGTACAATATATATCTTCTGTACATAATTTTCTCTTTAGAAGACAAAAATAATTCTTAGTTGTGCCAAGAAGCATTTACCTGGCTGGTAGAATGGAGACCAGTAGACTTGGAGTGTACAGTAACTCTCATTATAGTTCTGGGAAGGAAGGCGTCAACGTGAAGTTTGGCCACGTTCTTGCGTGCTAGTTGTCTTCCTCTTTTATCTTACAATATTGTCCGTTTTATCTCTTCATATTTTTCATTCTCTATTTATAGTAGACAATGTTTCACAAAAATACAAAATGTCCCTTTTTCCAGAATCAGTGTTAAAATAGTGTACAGTATAAAATAGAATGTTTATAACTGTATGTTTCAACTCCTCCCAACTCTAACCCTATTTAGTTAAATAATATAGAATCAAATTAAATTATTTGTATTGATTTTAAGGAAATTTGATTTTTTTAAAATATATATTTTAAAAGTTTTATATTTTTTAAAAATGCTATACACAAGTGTTAGAATTAAGAAAAAGGCAGTTGCACGATAAGGAGATGCCTTTTCCCTTAATTTATTCACCTTATCCCAGTACAATGTCACATTTTTACTATTTTTCCAAAAGTTAAAATGTTTCTAAATTGGGAGTCGTTTAAGCGTTCGAAAGCTTGTCCTCTTTTGTTCTAAATAGAAAACAAGAAAAACGTTTAGCACAGTGTTTATCAATATGATTTAATGATATTTGAATTAATAGCACTAACAATATTTAAATAACTTGAACTCAAACATTTCCTCGCCATATCAACAATTGATATATAGTCCCTGGTTACAAAATAACTTGGTACCGCTCAAAAAGAGCAACCTAGCTTATGTTATTGTAAAAAAAGTATTATATTTTATTAGCAGAGTATTATTTTTTATTAGACGAAAAAACATGGTGAAGGAAGACGAGTTTCTTTTATTGATGCATAGGTGCAAGCTTTCGGGTAAAAACCCTTCAACAGGCGAGCAATGAAGCGCGACTTATAAGAACTATGGTACAAATGGTAGGGGAAGGAATAATAATAATAAGTCGCGCTTCATTGCTCGCCTGTTGAAGGGTTTTTACCCGAAAGTTTGCACCCATGCATCAATAAAAAAAACTCGTCTTCCTTCACCCCCCATGTTTTTTCGTCTAATTTTCAATTCAGGAATAATTATTTTTTATGTTTATATTTTCCTATACTCTGTACACTACTCTTTTGCTTATCTTTTGTTTATCACTCATAGTTTGTTCTTGCCTGAAATAAATTGCTGTCTCATCCTGAAGTTTGTCTTCCTAATTTTCCACGTGGCAATATATGCAACATTGAATAATATTGTAAAGATAAAGGCTGCCTGGCCGGCATTCATACTTCTTAAAATTAAAGATACTTCGGTCAGTATAAATCTTTTTATTATCTCTCGCTCTAAATAGAAATAAAATATTTACTGGCCGAAGTATCTTTAATTTGAAGAAATATGAATCATATATGAAGGTGTTATTCACATATTAAAACAAAGTGTTAAATGCGGAATTTGATCCATGTTCATGGATGTCGGAAATCGAGGGTTTTAACCACCAGTCCACCGACTTTTTTTTAAATAGAATAAATTCCAATATGTATATCAAATATATATATATATTTATAATTTTATTTAGCAATAAAAAGTTTTAGTAAAATCTATTAAAACTTCTTTTAACAAAGACGAAACTTTGAAAAAAAAAAAAACTCACACTGATTTTTTGTTTTTGGTTTTGTTCATTAAATTGAGCTGATAAAATGTAATTAGGCGCTAGTATCTCAAGCTGGGATATCATGTCCAATATGTCAAATAAATAAATATGTATTTGAATGAAGAAACGGTCCAGCGGTATCTCTCCATCTGATATAACTGCCCCATCTCGAGGTACGACTTCTTACCATTCCTAAATTATTGGGGGTCGATGGAAGGATGGTCTAAACCGTTGGCTTTCGACCGCTACGACCCGGGTTCGATTCCTGCATTGGACACTTTTTTTCTGAAAAAAAAATGCTTCAATGGCCCCCGATTATTGCAAAAGTCCAACCCCACCAGCGAGTGCAAGTAACCAAACGGGGCTTTTTTTGTAAGTGCAAATTCGAACTGCTTTTCACATGTGTAGACATGTGGTGCACTTACAGTAAAAGCAGTCGCTAACTTCTACCCACCATGATTATCATGGCCTGTATCACGTGTACTAGGGATAAGTAAAAAAAAACATTCCTAAACAGAGCTGAGACTCACCCGGTGTGTTCTGCGCGTTGATCTATCCACCCCAATATAACTTGTCTTTCCTCGCCTGATAACAGAGATAAACAAACGATAAATATCGGGCTGGCATGTCATCCTTGAACTGGTCTGCTCTGGACAGACTGGACTGGGAAGTCTTTCTGAAGAGGTCTAACCTGATAGAATGGACTAAGATATCATTTCAAGGTGGTCTGCTCCAGATAGACTGTCATGGACTGTCAATCCAAAGAGTTTTGCTCCAGATAGACGGTCCTGGATTGTCATTCCGAAGTGATCTGTTATGGATAAAAATGACTGGGATGTTTTCTTGAATATGGTCTGTCCCAGATAAACTGGTTTGGGATTTAATTCCGTGGCGGTCTGTTTAAAATAAAATTGTTTGTGATATCATTCTGGAAAGATCTATCCCAGATAGGTTGGACTGTATTGTCATTCTTAGGTGGCCCTGACCAGATAATATCTTTTGGAATATAATTCCGAGGTGTGGTAGGCTTAAAATTGAAAAGACTGATATGTTATTCTGAAGAGTCCAACTCAGATAGATTGGATTGAGAGCAACAACGTAGCTGTTGGAAGAATCGCGACGGATAAAATATAGTCACTTATCGCTGTTAGAAGCTTGGTGGTTATAACATGGCCACATACTTTAATAGAACTTTGGCTGTTAGAACATGGCTACACGGTCCTGTCTGAAGATCGAAGGTTTGAACGTGGCCATATGTCGCTGTTTTTAGATCGGCTGTTAGAACATAGCCACACATCAATGTGAGAAGATAGGCAATTATTACATGGCCATCTAGCGTTGTAAGAAGATCGTCGATTAAAACATGATCAAATGGCACTGCTAGACGTTCGGCGCTTAGAACATGGCTACACGGCGCTTCTAGGCCATACACGTTGATGTTATCAAATCGGAGTTTATAACATGGCTTTTTGGTTCCAGTATATCATCCTCCATCAACTTTATGTCGTATTTTAGCCTGGAAATCAGCCATTTTATCTCACCAACTTAAACACCTTTTTGGCCAATTTGACCGATATCATAAATCTCCACGTAGGATGTTATGAAATTGAAGCCATATTGATGAGGGCCAAATCCCGAAATCATGGTAAATATAAATTGTATTTTTGTCTGAATTTGCCAAAACTGATGTTGCAGCTCATTCTTTATAACCATCATTATGTTTCGTACTGGAGGGATAAACCAAATACATTATTTTATTGTATTCTAAAAGGGAGAGGTGAAACTTTTGGTAAAAGAATATTCCATCTTCCCGCAACGTTATAAAAATATATTTTAGCTGATATATTAATTTATTTTTTAAAAATTAAAACACATCTTAATATTAAGATGCATTAGCGCGCCATCTGTTATGAAAATTCGAAACTATTATAGACGCGTATGATTCCTTTGAAATTTAAACAATTTCTACTGCCCTTACTGCAATGGAAAAATTAATGGGAGGGCCTGGCCCATTAAATTTTCCATTGCAGTAAGGGCAAGTAGAAATTGTTTAATTTTCAAAAGAATCATACGCGTCTATAATAGTTTCGAATTTTTACATCTTAATATCATATCAATTCAAAAGTATTTTTAAAGTATTTTAATGTAATTTTAAAAGTACATCTATCCACCGATTTACACGGTATTTTTTTACACGTTTTCGCTTTTACACGGTTTTCCAAATAAGTTTTTGTTTTTGTTTTATCGCACTATACTAAATGCTACTGTGATTGAACTCATGCGCTGTGTACACATCTCACGAGGAATCCCGAGCTTATGTGCTGACTACATATTTTAACCTGTCAATGCATTTTATTTTATTTCTGTGTACACCTATCCCCTGATTTACACGTTTTTCTCAGGAACGTATCTACCGTGTAAATCGGGGGATAGGTGTATTTAAATGTGAGAAAATTTCGATATAATTTTTCTAAAAGATCAAAATCTCTCTCTCTCTCCCAATGACTTTGTTTAGAAAATATCAAAGACTTTTCTCAATATATAAGTTTCTTTATTAAACAAAGCTTATTGCGAGAAGTCTTTGATATTTTATAATAGTAAATCACAATTTTTCCTATATCCGAATGAGTTTGTTTACAATTAAAAAAGCACATTCATTATGAAATTAATTAAATTTATAAATTAAAATGCTGAGAGGATTCACTACTGATGAGCCAAGCGCTCTCATTCAATAACTTATATCATTGCAGTAAGGTCTGTAGAGATAATATTTGATGGTATTATTTAAACGAAACGCACTGCCAGTGAATTTATTTATACAAAATTTCATTATGAAAGGTTTTAATTTCAAAAGTAGTTTCGCCAACTATCAAAAATGCACGCTAATACGAAATTGGCTCGTATTTTCGGCACGTGAAGTATTTCCGACGCTCGCCTAAACTTAGCTAAGACCTGAACGATCTCTCGCCTACAGTTAGCTAATATCTGAACGACCAATTCCATACTTAAACGACGTAACAAGAGAAAGGACGTAACCAGATAAAAGATGGCGGGAAAGAAAAAGGAGATGGTGGTACAAATCGAACTGTCCACCCAGGAGGAATGGAACGACATGATCTCCAAGCCAGGCTTGCTCCTGGTGGATGTCACCCAGAACTGGGGAGGTCCCTGTGCCCCTCTCCTCAACCTCTTCCGCACCCTCAAACTTTCCCTTCAGGATGAAATGCTACAGTTCGCTGTTGGTAAAGCTGAATCTGTCTTTTGTCTTAAGCGCTTCAAGGGACGATCTATTCCAACATGGCTCTTTATAGGGAGTGGAAGACTTCTCTTTGTCCAAATTGGTCCGGACATGCCTGTCATCGAGAAATTGATTGCCACTTTACTTCAAAATGAACATGATATTCTGGAAGATAAAAATGAAGCGAAAATGCATGGTAGATCCACATCGGCTATCTCTACCTCGATACAAGAGAAATTAGAGCAAGATGAGCTGGAAATGGAACCATATCGTGAAAGTCCCATGAGTCCACCTTTCGACGTTTGATTACGAAATTCCAGTAACAAGGCCAATATTTATTATCCTTCTAGAACCCTTTATTGTATCGTCTAAAGGAAAAATATATATGCAAATAGAAAAAGCTGGTTTCGAGATTGTTAAAGATCTCCAAAGGGTACTGACAGCAGAAGAGTTCTCGGAAATCTACGATGTTGATCCCCAGGATGTAGATCAAATTCTACTCTCCAAGTCCAGTTATGTCTATGTGGTGAGGAAGGAGAAGAACCCGGAGAATGACTTCAGGAAGCTAGTGGGATTAACTTCGGACTCAGGTGGTATACCGGAGGGGAACTCACTAAGAGCCAAGTACGCTAAGGAAGATTTGGGATACGGAATTTATGGAAGTCCAGATGGAAACATTGGACTCACCGACGTCCTTTTCTTCTTCCCCGATTTTAAAGATATTCGAAAAGGAACGCGAGTATATCCCTATTAAAGAATATACCTGAGGTTTTACGTGGTGTTTTGAAGTGCAGTTGAAGTGAAAGTGGTCACAAACACAGGAGTCCAGAGGTAGACCCGGCAAGGCGTAGATAAGAGGGTCCTGTAGACAGGTGAAATGTAGACGGCGTGTCAGAGAAAACTACTTCCAATGAACGGATTCGAAAGGATTATATAGATGTCAACACAATAACTGCCCATTAAAGACTCTGTTGTAAAAATTGCCGTCTTATGGACATAAATGTCCTGGAAGGCCATCTGCTTCTAGGATGTTATAAGAAATTTTAAACTATTTTGACACGTATGATTTTTTTTAATAAAACAAATTGCAACTGCCCTTATTGAAATGATGAATTGTTCTATTTCAAAGAGAATCATAAGCGTCAAAGTTGTTTAAATTTCTTATAACAGATGCGCGCTATAACATCATATGTGTCTGAGAATTCCCACCTATTTTCTTGATAATGATGAAAATGGGGTTGACCAAATATCAAGGGAACAAGTTAAATAGACGTTTAGTTTACTTTTGTTCCAATAGATAATACTCTGCCATCTAAGATGTCCATGAGAGCGGTCAGGATTCGCCTTATGTGTGTATGTATTTATTTGTATTTATAATTAGATTTTGAGGTCGAGAATGCTGGCTACACCATTCTCTGAATACCTTTATCACACACAAACAGGTATTTATTTGTGCTCTGTGTCATTGTAGTCCATTAAGATGAAGTCATCTCGTACTGAAGACACTTAAGTTAATATATACAGGGATGAGGACTTCATTAAGACAATGCTCTGCCGTCCCAGAACACGCGGTGGTCGGTACAATGACCTGGTTCAAATTCACATAAATAGGTACCGCTCAGCAAGAGCAACCTAGTTCATGATAATTGAACAATGAATAATATGTGAAGGTTATTCACATATTAAACAAAATTTTAAAGCGGGATTTAATCCAGGTTCATGACTGTCGGGAATCGAGGGTGTTACCCACTCGTCCACCGACTTATTTATATACAATGACCTAAAAACATCCTGCCAAGACAGCCACACCTCTAACAGCTGGACGGTGTTACAAGACGTATACCAAGTGCCGGGTTCTCTCATATTGTCTACTGTTGTTGTTGTTGTTGTTGTCGTGTCAAATGAAGAACCTTATATGTCCCCGTGCTTCTCTATCATAGCAGTCACAAGAGATGAACGGGGACATCTGAGGCTCTTCATTTGACACGACAACAACAACAACAACATTAGAGAGTATGGAGAGAACCTGGCACTAGGTATACGCCTTGGACCACCGTCCAGCTGTTAGTGGCGTGTGTGACTGTCTCGGTCTAGCAGGTCTACTCTACGGATTTAGTGATCTAGGTCTCGTACTTAACTTTTGGAAAGCAGCGCATTTCCACCAATTTAGAATAACAAAAAATATATATATTATAATATGGAATATTATAGAAATTGAATATTTAGAGAGAAATAAGGATAACCAGGCCCCTGGAGCACAAGAAACGCCAACCGTTCGGAGCTTGAATATTTATACATATATTTGTAAATGATATTTCTTAGAACTTTATAAAAATTGTGGCTTGACATTTTTATTTGGAAAAATCACCACATATACGAATATTCTTATTAGTCAAGTATATATACAAAGTGGGATCAATAAATAAGGGGAATTATAATTTATTAAAAAAATAAGAACGATATAAAAATATTACGACTTGATTTATTCAAAAATAATCACCTTGGCTTTCTATACATCGTCTCCATCGTTCTGGCAACTTGTAAATACCCTCTTTATAGGTACTCTTAGGAAGCGTGTGAAAAAAATCTTGCACCACTTTCTGGACATCTTCATCCGAGTCAAATCGCTTTCCCTTTAACTCCTTCTTTAGTAGTCCAAAAAGGAAATAGTCAGAGGGAGCTAGGTCTGGACTATATGCAGGATGTGTGTGTGTGTTCTAAAACTTCAAAACCTAATTTAATGATTGTAGATACAGTTTTACATGATGTATGCGGGCTTGCATTATCATGAAGGAAGAGAACACCTTTACTAAGCTTCCCTCTTCTTTTGTTTCTTATACCGGGCTTTAGCTTATTTACAAGAATGTCACAATAAAGGTCGCTGTTCATACGTTGCCTTGAGGATAAAAAATCAAGACAGATTGGTCCATCAACATCCTGAAAAATTGTTAACAAAACTTTACCGGCCGAACGTTGAGACCTGATTTTTTTTTTGGTCTTGGAGAGTCGCCTCGTTTCCATTCCATAGATGCACGTTTTGTCGAAGGATCATAATGATAACACCAACTCTCATCTCCAGTTACAATTTGGTCAAGGAAATGATCACCTTCCTCTTCATACCGCATAACAGAGCCTTTGAAACCTGAATACGGTTTAAGTTTTTGGTCCAAATTAAGGAAATGTGGAATCCATCTGCAGCATATTTTTCTAAATTGCAATTGTTCTTTAATAATGGTGTGCACAGTTCCATAGCTTATATTCAAATTGTCGGCTATGGTAAAAATGTGTATTTCTCTATCCTCCAAAATTAAGTTTTCAACCGCATTTATCGTGCTTGGCGTCGCTGTAACACTTGGTCGTCCAGGTCGCTCAATATCGGTACATGTAATTCGTCCATTTTTGAACTCGTTAACCCATTTATAAATTTTTTTTTTAGACAAACAAGACTCACCATAGATATTTTTCATTCTTTGGCATATTTGAGATGTTTGAATACCTTCTGCATTCAAGAAACGAATAACTGCACGTTGTTCAAGCGTGGTGCAATTCTTCAAGGGAGCTTCCATTTTAGTTTATTTATAAGTCCTCGCGCCGCGCGTGGGAAAAAAGAACAGAACACCTTAAATAGTCCTCTCGATGTTATATTTTAACTAGCCGAATGACCCGGGCAACGCCCGTGTTTTACCCGATTGAATGTTTTTGATTCAAATACTATTTGTTACAATATAAATGGCGCCTTAAATAAATACATATTTAGTTAATAACTATAGCCTATGTGCTTATCTGTCATATGTACTGTTGGCTTCCGTAGGCGTCTCTTACTGGGAAAAAGAAAGAGAGGATTCCATTTGGTTATTAACTAATATATGCATTTATTTAAGGAGCGATCCGCTCCAACACAATAGTTACAGAAATGGGGGGGGGGGGGGGGGGGGGGGGCAAAGGTGGCGTGATCGTAGCCGACCAATAGGAGGGCGCCATTCCAAAAAAAAAAAGCAAACCGTGACAGAGGTCACGCATGACGCTCGTAACTGTATATTTTAATATTCTGTGGTTTAAATTATTTTTGCTTTTTTAATTTTTAAGAAATAAGATAATTCACCTTATTTATTGATCCCCTTGTATATTTAATACTAGCGGACGTACCGGCGGCTTCGCCTGGGTTTTACCCGAGTAAAGGTTTGTTTAACGAATCTCTCGATAAAGTGAGCATTTTTCCCGGTCCCTTGAAAAATACTCGATAAAGTTGAATAAAAATCAATATTAATTGGTTCCCTCGGTAATTGGAAGTTAAGGGAATAGTATCTTGCCTTGGAAATGTATCATTATTCTTGTCTCAAATAAATTGCCGTGTCATCCTGAATTTTGTCTTTCCTAATTTTCTACATACAAAATCATCGTATCATCATGATAAATTTAGAGCAGATTGTTGAATTATAACAGATAAATTAGAATATTTATCTTGATTATTTTTAGGCGAAATGTTATTTCAAAATTTATTTGCTAGAAAAACCTTCCCAGTACTATACTAAATAACTTCCCAAAGTTTCATGGCGTTCCAATGAGTGGTTTGGTCAGGCATAAAGGACAGACACACACACATACATTCATTTATATATATATTATATTTAAAAAAGAATAAGATTTCTGTTGATTTTGATCATTTTGTGAATTATGGTATGGAGTTACTTGCCGGTTCTCCTTAGTACTATATGGTATTGGTTATATATAGATATATGCTGTATATTAAAAATAAAAAAGGCATATCTTGACCCTGCCCACATGAGCATTTCTAGATGGCAGTGCGCCATCAAGTGGAACAAAAATAAACTAAATCTTTTATTTAACCTGTTCCGTGATATTTGGTCAACCCAATTTCTTGATATATCAAGATAAGTCAACCACTAACGCGTTCGGGTTCTCGTCAGCGTGGTGCAGACTGTACCTCTACGGACCAAATATATATTAAAACAAATACCATTTCTGGCTATATTAGACAAATGCACTATATTTAATCTTATATTAGATAATAAAAGGGAATATATGATTTTTATTTAACTCTATAGAAAAATTCACTTGGTGAAAGATCCGATGAGTAAGGAACCTGAATAAACATAGGGATATCAATCTTAGTTCAAATTTTCAATTCAACAACAGCCGTATGGGATGCGGCGTTGGTTTGGAACCAAAAGCTTGTCGAACTTCTTTCCCAATGGCAGATTGTCGTGAATATAATTGAATAAACCAATTCCACTAAAAGATCCGAAATGGTCAAAGGATCTTGTATGAAAATGTATTTTGGAAAAATTTGGGCAATTTGATGTATATATTTTCTATTAGCTTCTTTATAGTCTTCCTAGACTCTTTGATCATATTGTATTAAACTTCGGTCCATTTTTAGAACGGATGCCCTATTCATAACATTAAGAGTCAAGAAATGTAGTCGTTGGCACAAGTCAAAAAATGCCTCACAAACAGTTCAACGACGTCTTCAGCAGCAAGGGCTCAGCTCGGTGGCCATGGCTTCGGCTAATTTTGAAGTTACATCACAGAAAGGTGAATGCCTTCAATGGTGTTATCAACGATGAATCTAGACGGAGAAATGGCGTAACGGCGTGTTTTAAAGCGAATCTAGGTTCTGTTTGTACTACCATGATGGCCGCATCCGTGTTTGGTGCCATCGTGAAGAAGGCATATACCATCGTTTATTCGACATCGTCATACTGGCCATCACCTGGAATGATAGTATGGGGCTATTAAATAACACGTCTCAGTCCCTCTTGTTCGCATTTCTGGAACTTATAAACAATCCCCGTTACATTTTAATGTGTTTAGGCCCTGTAGGGACCTTTATTAGAGGCCTGGAAAAGGCTATGTTTCAGCAGGATAATGCATGACTGCATGTTGTTAGAATTGTACGGACATTCCTACATACAGAAAATATTCAAATGTTCCCAGCACCTTCTCCTGATCTGTCACCAATAGAAAACGTCTGGTCAATGGTTTCCGAGAGACTGGCTCGTCACTACACGCCAGTAGCTACTGTAGATGAACTGTGACATCGTGTTTTAGCTGCATGGGCATCTGTACCTGTACATGCAATCCAATCTCTGTTTGACTCAATTCTCAGGCCTTTAAGTTCTGTTATTATTACCAAAGGTAGCTCTTCTTGGCATCTTTTTTTTCAGGATCCATGCCTCTAAATTTATTGAAAAAAATTTCGCTTGTTATTATCAGTATAATATATATTTGCTTAATGAATAACATTTTGTCATTTGCTTTTTTTTTCTTGATAAACGCTTAGATTTATACGAGTCAAAATAAATGGGGCAGAGAACGATTTTTTATGCTAATTCTGTAAGGATCGAGAGGTTTTAGCCTAATAAGCACATTAGTTTATTGCAATGCAGATACTTAAATGGCAAGGTAAATTTAACAAATATAAATAATTTTCAGGCGAACAGCAATAGCTATTAGTTTTGATTAAGACGTTAAATACAATGTGAGAAAATTTAAATTTTCGATTAAACAAAATAAAACCATAATTATAATACAGTAGAACCTCCCTGTAAAGGACACCTAATTGCAAAGCCAAAGTGTCCTTTAGGGAGAGGTGTCCTCTTACCGGAGAGTTGATAAATTGTAAAAATGATAATTTTACAAATGAAAACTGTCCTTTGTAGAGAGGTGTCTCTAGCGTGAGTGTCCTCTCATGGAGGTTCTACTGTACTATTATACACAGGAAAATATATTTTATATTATGCAACACTCCTTAAACTAATATTCCTGAGATGGTTCCCACCTGGTGTTCTCTGTGTCTTTCAAATATCTTCCTTGGTAGGGATTCTTGTGTTGGGCACTATATACATTCTATAACAAAAATATTAACGCACCAAGAAGTTATACGAATAATAGAAAATATGTAGGAAAAAGATGCTTCGACCAAACATGTAAATTATTGAAATTTGGTGGCCGAATTATGCTAAGCAAGAGCTCCAGACAATCTGAACTGTGCATCCAGCACGAGTATTCTAGACTCAATATTCGGCGAAATCTGATTTTCAAATTTTCCTTTTAAATATTTTCAGTAGGTCCATTTTATAATGTATCAATACCTCACCGAAAGTTTCATGCTCACTACGAACATATGTCAGAGTTTGAAAAAGGTCGTGCCAATGGCTGGTCAAATCGACTAATCGCGCGACATCTGTGGCAAACAAGTGTCCAAAATAACCATCAACACATGACTGAGAGAGCGGAATCCAAGAGCTCGCCGACTGTTACGATGCCCACCCCGTAAACTGACAAGTCCGAATACGATGTCGGTCGGGAGCGATCAACTTGGAACTGCGCTGACTGGAGACGTATAGTCTTTAGTGACGAGTCCGTTTTGTCTCCTGACGACCGTCGCAAACATATTTCAGGAGGTATATAGAATTTATATACTAACTGAAATATGACCCAGCTTTTTCGAGGATGAATATTTGCCAGATGAATATTGTTTTAACAAATGGTATTCATTACGATTATATTGTCGCCCCTGGTCCTTCGCGACAAGCAGCTTCTTCCCGTGAATCACCAACCTTGGCGCCGTTGTCTAAACTCTACAGCCCTACCCCGCAGCCAGCCCAAAGCCTCCGAAAATCACTACTACCGTGGAAATCCTTTAACACTGACATGTGAGACCTACCAGAAGAGCACTTGTGTGGTGTTGGAGGAGAAAGTCACAACCGCAGCATAAACCGGGAACAATTCTTCCATAATGTATTCTCTCATCCATATTACACTTGAACGCAAAAATCAGTCGGCAGGCATTTACAGAAATTAAATCCTACAATCAAAATAAAGATGTACTTACATATAAGTCTTCGTAAAAAAATTATAGTAGTAGGCCATCTCCATACATCAGCCCTAGACCGGATATAGGCTAAAGTCTTGTATAGCGCCATCTGTTAACGGCAGTTGTAACTATTCTTCCTAGGCCGATACATACCTGTTACAATATCATTGAATCTCTTATCTTGATGATTCCAATCAATATATCATTATTACTATCATCATTGTCATTTTCAGTGCCATTTTAATACACGAAATGTTATTTTCAATTTATTTTACTATGGAATCTTAAAAAAAAAAAAATAAAGAATAATATTTGTTGAAACATTATTCATTGGGAAAATATCACTCAGGAAGAACTCGGACGAAGCAGTGTGAAAATATATAATATTGAACGAATATTATTCAACTTAAAACAGTATTTTATTATAAAACTATTTTAGAGGCGTAATATTCTTTTTTTTTTTAATAAATCAATTTCTACTGTCCAGTAAGGACAGTAGAAATTGATTTATTAAAAAAAAAAAAAAAAAAAAAAAAGAATATTACGCCTCTAAAATAGTTTTATAATTTGATAACAGATGGCGCTCTAGTACATCGTAACAGTATTTTATTATATTGCGACTTTGAAAATTAGGAAAGACAAGCTTCGGGATGACACAGCAATTTATTTAAAGCAAGAAACAAACTATGAAGGATAAACAAAGATAAGCAACGAGGGAAGTTTACAGAGTAGCAAAATATAAACATAAAAAGATACTCTGTTAATAAAATAACAAATAATTTGCTACAATATACGTATATGACTCCTCCCCCTCAGGTGAAAATTCACTCGGATAAAAACTGGGGTGTTACCAGCCCTGTTCATTTGGTTAGCTATGCATATTTTAATCAAATGGGCCCTGGTTCTATTTTATATAAAACTAGCCGAATGGCCCGGGCAACGCCCGGGTTTTACCCGATTAAATGCTTTATTCAAATACTATTCGTTACAATTATAAATTGGCGCCGTGGATGTCATTCTTGTATAATATATAAATGAGTTTTAAAAATTGTAAAAAAAAAAAAAAAAAAAAACAATGCATCAGCCGGGAATCGAACCCGGGCTGCCCGCGTGGCAGGCGAGCATTTTACCACTGAACCATCGATGCTTATGAGAAATGGCCATATTTGGGTATTTATTCCATTCACAAAAGCAAACGGTGACAGAATTAAGAATTGATTGATGACTCTGATACTTGTATATTTTAATACGATTCTGATAAAAAATATTCCAAATAATTGAACAGTAACATCGCGAGTGAGCAAGTTGGAATAAAGCTGAAATAGGAAAATCTATATAAAACGCGTTCAGATGATTTGTAAAAATCAGGGTGTAGTTTGAGATATATGACATATATTGTGAAAATAGACAAAACTTTATGTAGAACATTATTTCTTGATAATACGATTTCGCAATGTTTACTTTAAGTATAGAGAGAGAGAGTTGAAAATATATTCATGAAATATATACTCTCACACTTACTTATTTAGCTTTACTAAGATAAACTTTAATAAGTCTTAGAACTGGCTTCCATTCTAGACCTGTTCATATAATGTTATGATATTATTAAAGAAACCATTATTGACAATCATGATGCAGCAATATTTAGCATCACATTTCTGACTCCAAAATAAGCAAAGTGGTCTGATATTTGTATATTTTCAAATTCTAGGGTCCCAATTCCCTTCATATCTATCCATCATTTTTCTATCAAAAAATATGTAATTGATATTGGTTTAATTCAAATAGGCTCTGTATATCCTATATTTTAAACTGATTCTTCATCTAAACATATATTCTTGTTGAATTTACAATTTTATTTGTGGTTTTAATTGAAAAGACTGTCTGAAGAAGGATGAGAGGGTAACACGCTCGATTCCCGACAGTCATGAACCGGGATTGAATCCCGCGTTAAAATTTTGTTTAATATGTGAATAACCTTCACATATTATTCACTTTTTCAATTATCATGAACTAGGTTCTCTTGCTGAGCGGTACCTATTAATGTGAATTTGAACCAAACAACCAGACTGTCTGAAGGTTACCTCTGAACTTTTGTTTTAAATATTGAGATGACTGGCTTCGTCCGTCTTTTTCTTGAGTAAAATGTTTTGCTGGTAGAATTTTGTTTCTACCTACTGAAACTGCTGGTCTGGTTTCGCCCGTGGTCTGCTTTAGTGAATATTCCCTGAAAGAATTTTGTTTCTGACAATAAAACACGATATAGCAACTTTGTCATAATCATTTTCTGACTAAAAAATAAGTATTTTTGCCCAGCACTTGATTAATTTTAATTTTTTCTTGGCTAAAAATGCGACAATAAACTCTTCCAGATTTAACTATTTGTCCTGTTAAAAATTCTTCCAGTTAGGTACTTATTGTGGCCAGAAAGAACAAACGACGATTTCAAGATTACGTCCAGGACATCTTAGAATGCTCAAATTTAATGGAAAATAAAAATATTCCCAAATGCCCCAAATGCGATTCCCAACCAGCTGTCCTGAACTATATTCTATTTATAATCTGTTTATCTTCGGCAGAAGCCCAACTTTCTAAAAACAGTCTACAATACGTTTCTGTTATATTCTTTTGTATATAATTGTGGCCTGTTTGAAATCTGGTATATGGCTATTGTTTAGGGAGTAGTCAACTAGTAGGGATAATGTTTTTAGTTCTTTAAAGCTGCTTTATGCTGATTGATACGATCTTTAAGCGATTTATCGGTTTCTCAATGTAAGTAACTTGGTAAGTTTGGCAGGGAATTTTGTAAATTACATTGGTTGTATATATATATATATATATATATATTCAAAAAAAGAAGGCATATCCTGACCAGGACACATGTGTTTTTTTTCTATTATTTTTTCACTTATACATATAAGTCCATAGTTCTTCTAAAATACCCATTCCAAGATTCTTACAACGGTCACCTATAAAAGGAAGTTCCAAAAATGCAATATAACAGCGGTATGGTAGATTAAACTGGCGAAACCGCTGGAGGGTTCACCACTGATGAGCCAAGCCCTCCCTTTAATTTTTTCATCGCAGTAAGGACAGTAGAAATTGTTTTATATTAAAAAGAATAATACGCCACTAAAATAGTTTTATAATTTGATAACAGATGGCGCTCTAGTACAATATAAATGTATGAAAAATTAGTACAAAAGTGAATTTATACTTGGATCAGGTGGATAAATTAAGAAAAAAGGGCATTTCCTGATCGTGCAACTGAAAGTTGCTGATGGCTTGCGCCATCTATCAGAATAAATATAAATAATAGTTGATTTTTAATTATTTCAGAATTGGCCGAATACCGTTTCTTGATTAATCAAGAAAAGCTAACCACGTACGCGTTTCGGGCTGTTGGCCCTCGTCAGCGAGATGCAAACCGTACCTTAACGACCAAAAAAAAGGTCTTTGGGGCATCCTGAAAAACCATGAAAAATGTATTTATTACTATTATTTTTTGCACTATTTTTCACATTGATTGGCGTTCTTACGCCCTTCCGGCCTAAATACCCGTTTCATGGTTTTTCAATATGCCCCAAAGATCAGCTTTTTTGGTCGTTGAGCTACAGCTTGCACCACGCTGACGAGGGCCAACAGTCTAAACACGTACGTAGTTAGCTTTTCTTGATTAATCAAGTAATTGTATTTGGCCAACTCTGGAATAGTTAAAAATCAACGATTAATTGATATTTATTCCGATAGATGGCGCAAGCCATCAGCAACTTTATGTTTCACGATCAGGAATGCTTTTGTCTCATAATAAATATGTATATATATATTTACAATTATTTACTATAAATTTGAGAGACGTCTGTAGCGATGATTTTTATTTAGAAAAATAAGCGTCGTGATTTTGCTTATTATTTCTCTATGAAAAAAGGCAGTATTTATATATTTATATTTGAGAGACGTCTGTAGCGATGATTTTTATTTAGAAAAATAAGCGTCGTGATTTTACTTATTATTTCTCTATGAAAAAAGGCAGTATTTATATATTTATATTTGAGAGACGTCTGTAGCGATGATTTTTATAGTTAAAAATCATGGCTACAGAGAGATGTCTCTCAAATTTATATAAAATTATAAGCCAATAATACAATGCTCAACGGGAGTGACTTTCCCACAAAGTTCTGACAATACACAGGGCTGGTGTGGTCGACATTTTTCTCCAAAACCATGCAATTGCTCGGATGAATTGGCCAGCACGATCCCAGACCTAAATCCCATTGAGCATGTATGGGACAATCTAGGATGGCGGATCCCTCCATGCCTGTTTATCAGTTAAAGCGATC
>CP092865.1:167904219-167915100 GCA_030710605.1 Cordylochernes scorpioides | reverse complement strand
GTTACCGGAGAGACTCAATGACACTGATGGAGACATTACCGAACTGTTCATCCCTTGGAGGTTTATCAATATTAAATATGATGTATGCCTGGATTTGATTGCCAACAAGTAATTTCCTCTGTTTCCCTTACTCTGAACCAATCTCCTCTGGAAACTACAAATAGCTGTGTCTCCACGAACCTAAATAGGCTGAAGGCCAATCAAATAATCTCAAGGTGAAGAATGGATTCCTCTAAGGAATGCATGTGATCCATGCTTTTAACTACAAGGTGCCTGTGCCGCATCAAATTGATAAAAGAAGGCAATGTGCTTCTGGGGAATAAAGGGTTCTTGTGGAAACTGAAAAATTCAGAGGCTGGAGACTGTTCATTGGTGGATATATCAAGGGAAAGACAATTAACTTTGTGTTGTTGTTAATATTTTTGAGTAGAGGCTCAAAAGAGCGCAGAATGTGAATTTCAATAGTTTATAGCCACAAATTGGCTTGTATTTGCAGAGAAAAGCCTTTTTTAAAAAACAATAGCTTTGTTCACGATGTATATGCAGAATATTTCAACTTTTTATTGCAGATACAATAATTTGAAGAATGATTTGCGCGAGTTTTGTAAAACAAACCCGATTATCAATAGTAAAATGAAAACGTAAGAAATAATATTATCAATTAAAACTAATGATTAAAGCAAATATTCTTGCCACTGTTTTCTACAGATATATATGCTGTAGACTTTAAAGCAGTTGAGGTTGGGCTGAAATTGTTTTACTTTTCCATCTTTAATTCTGTATGATTGTCCATTCCAATTCTCGACCGATTGATTTAATCTCATTTTAGAGATATTAAACAGTCAAACAGAGTTATTTCTAAGAAAATATTCCAGCGATATATACCAGGTTAAAGTTGGAAATTCCTATGAGAGTGGCCACTAAAATCTTTGGAATTGAGAATCTGAAAAGATAAAAAGGAGCAGATTCGCTGTTTGGTCTTCATTCTAGCACTGGAAGATATCGATCCTCTTTCAAAATGTTCGCGTAGTATGCTTGTGAGTAGCCATGGCCATTACGATGGTTGCTGAAGTTGTTGATTCTTGGTAGAATGGAGATATATAAATATTCGATGCGTGGCTAAACATCTTAGATTGCAGGTTGAGTAATCTATAATGCATAGGTGAATCCGTAGATTCCTTGTGAGCCGAGTTATTTTATTGCGAGCAATGCTTTGTAGTTAGTAAAAATGTGCAGGAATACGCCGTTACCTTTGACACAGCGGAGTTATACAATGGGTGTACAATGTAGGTTACAGATTTTGGGAACTGATGACTTCATATGGCAGAAAGAGCCAATTGATAATCTGACAACAAATTTGAAGCTTTCATGTGAGAAAATTTGGAAAGATTTAATCGCGTAAAGAATGACCATGAGATATCAGCCTGGAAGGGTTTATGGAAGGGAATGTTTAGGTTGATAAGTGGACAAAATTTCAGACTTCATATGCTCTGGAAGTATATTAAAAATTGATTACAAGATTTGTGGACAAGCATGGAAGCAAGTTATATATCTTTTTAAAAAAGCCGTTTTACTGGAGACGTAGGCCTTAAATATCCACAAGTCTGCTCAGAGCGGAATGGTCAATTTCTCCTACGAGGTGGAAAGTGGCGTAAGCAAAACCACTACAACTTTAATATGCGTCTTTGCCTTTGGTTTGGGGAACCTAAATTTATTGATTTATATTGAAAATTATAGACATAAAATGGTATACTGTTGAGGGATAATTGGTACAAATATAATTTGATTATGATGCATCAGCGCGCCATCTGTTATGAATATTCTAAACTATTATAGACGCGTATGATTCTTCTGAAAATTAAACAATTTCTACTGTCCTTACTGCAATGGAAAAATTAAAAGGAGGGCCTGGCTCATCAGTGGTGAACCCTCCCAGCGGTTTTGCCAGTTTAATCTACCATAAACTGGCAAAACCGCTGGGAGGGTTCACCACTGATGAGCCAGGCCCTCCTTTTAATTTTTCCATTGCAGTAAGGACAGCAGAAATTGTTTAATTTTCAAAAAAATCATACGCGTCTATAATAGTTTCGAATTTTCATATATAATTAGAATTATGATTAATCAATTGATTAAATATTTAAAGGTAATGGAAATGATTAATTGAGAAAGTGACGCTAATCACAACGATGTCATGTAATGTGTGGTCTTATATTATCACATAATTATATATAATTAATATAAATATATGCGTGATGATATTGGAATCAGGTTATTGAATTATAACATATAAATTAATATATCTATTGACTTTTGGCAGTTTTTTCTTATAATTCCAAAAAATGTTTTTTTTTTTTTTTTTGGGAATTCTAGCTAATTTGAGGTCTCGAACAAACTCTGAATAAATCAATTTGAAACTACTAACAGTTTCTGACTTGGTGCAACTCAAAGATTTATAAATAAATATAGAAATTGGTTTATTCCCGGCCATTCTGATCACCAAGAAGTCTGAAAATTTGTACACTTGCATTGTTAATTGAACTGAGTGAATGTTCAAAATTTTATATTTCTATGTGTTGTCTGGAAGAATATTGAAATTAAATTACAAAAATTGAAAGCCAACTTAGAAATATGTCCATACCCGGCCACCGGGTAGTCTGAAAATTTGTACATTTGCATTGTCATCAGGTTTTAAAAATAGTACAAAATTTCAGATTTCGACGTGTTCTGGAATTATGTCAAAAATCGATTACATGATTTGTGGATAGACAGACATTGAAGCAAGTTAAATAAAAGCTTTTTTAAAAGGTTGTTATATGGTATTTCAATGTTTCCTTCCATATTTATGAACATTTTAAATTTTATTTGGACTGACTTTTTTTTTCGATTTATACATGTAAAATGGCCACTGTTGTGCTCTTAGTAAAACCTTCAAGATGTTAGGACACCTCGTGACCACTGTATGCCACAATAACTCAGAACCCCACCTAACCATGTCTCACCTTTCCTCATCTAAGCTGCAATCCTCTGGTGATTGTGAGGTGAAGAGATGGAGCCTGAAGCCGCCTTTAGCCTTGACAGCACCGAGTCAGAGACTGAGATCCCCATGGTCAAGCCATCTGACCCATGGAGGCTGGCCTGACCCCACCAACACCAAGCCAGAGTCCAAGATAGACTCAGAAGCCCTTTTCCTGTAGTCAAGCCACCTGACCTATGGTGGATGACCTGACCCCACCAACACCAAGCCAGAGTCCAAGATAGACTCAGAAGCCCTTTTCCTGTAGCCAAGCCACCTGACCTATGGTGGATGACCTGACCCCACCAACACCAAGCCAGAGTCCAAGATAGACTCAGATGCCCCTTTCCTGTAGCCAAGCCACCTGACCTATGGTGGATGACCTGACCCCACCAACACCAAGCCAGAGTCCAAGATAGACTCAGAAGCCCTTTTCCTGTAGCCAAGCCACCTGACCTATGGTAGATGACCTGACCTCACCAACACCAAGCCAGTCTCCAGCATGTCTATCACTATGGGCAAGCCACAGACTCTTGGTGGTTGACATCACCATCTCAAGGCAGATTTCTAATGTAACTTTTCATGCTGAATTCAAAAATGAAATCAGAATTTTTCTATCACCCATGATTTTTCTCGGGAACATTTTTTTTTTATAATCAATTTTTTAAACGAATATGCTATAATCATGTTAAGTTAGCATTTTCTTTTTGCATAAACATCATTTCCTTAGTTTCATATCAAGCAAGGAATGACACCCACTTGAAACTTGAGAAGAATGTTCATTTTAATACATAGATACAGGCCTACCTACAAATGGAAAAAAAGTTATTTTTATTAATTTTTATTTATATACACCTATCCCCCGATTTACACGGTACTTGTTTTACACGGTTTTCCAAATATGTTTTTTGTTTTTATCGCACTATACTAAATGCTACTGTGATTGAACACATGCGCTGTGTACACATCTCACGAGGAATCCCGAGCTTATGTGCTGACTTGCTGCACACGCACACTGTCTTTATTTCTTCGCATAAAAATTTCGTGAAAATTTTTTATTTTCGATTTACATGTTTTTCTCAGGAACGTATCCTACCGTGTAAATCGGGGGATAGGTGTATTTTATATATATATTTTATAACATAATATTTGCACATGCCTTTACTATATGATCATGATAAAAATTTTGATAGCCACACACACATGATAATATCTTGAATGTTATCTCAGAGAAATACAATAACAAAGCACCGTAAACTTAAGAAAAAAAAAGCATCTCCTTATAGTTTTATCCTTTTATCTTAATTAATCCACCTTATCCCATACAATGTCACATTTGTACTATTTTTTCACATTGTTTCTCACGCATTTCTGGCCTTAACAACCCGTTTCATGATTTTTTAGGATGCCTGAATGACCAGTTTTTTTTTTGGTCGTTGAGGTACAGCTTGCACCACGCACAGACTGAAATGCATACGTGGTTAGTTTTTTTGATTAATCAAGAATGGGTATTTGGCCAATTCTGGAATAATTAAATATCAACAAATAGTTGATATTTATTCCGATAGATGGCGTAAGCAATCAGCAACTTTCAGTTACACGATGAGGAGATGCATTTTTCTTAATTTATCTACCTTATTCCAGTACAATGTCACATTTGTACGATTTTTTCATATTATACAGTGCTTTATCTTAAATTGACTCTTTTCACTGGTGCATACAAATTGTAATATATCTTTAATGTTACACCAGAACCACATTTATACAATTGCCATATTCAATGTACTCTATTCAATTGTAAGTAGAATTGTTAAATATGTTACACCTGGTACGTCATATCAACAATAGTTCATGGTATAAGCCCTAATCCATTGTAGACACCTATCATCAAATGTGTAGATTTGTAGGTGTTTCCATTTGTGTCGGTTCACTCAGTCAGTTTCTTTCAATACGAGGCCTTCAAACACCAACAAGGCTCTCTAGTTTTGGTCATGAGTCGGGTGATCACACATCTTTAAGAACATACAGTAGAACTACCTCCCTGTAAAGGACACCTAATTGCAGAGCCAAAGTGTCCTTTAGGGAGGAGTTCTCTTACCAGAGAGTTGCTAAATTGTAAAAATGGTCGAGCACAATTTGGATTATGGATTATAATACAAGAAAATGAGACCTAATCCAAATAATTTATTAGTGTGTGATGTTTTGGCAACAGCATTGTCACCATCTTCAGACAAAAGAATAAATGAATGAATGATTTATTCTTTTATCTGATGATGGTGACAATGCTGTTGCCGAAACATCACACACTAATAAATTATTTGGATTAAGTCTTATTTTCTTGTATTTTAAAAATGGTCATTTTGCAAATGAAAACTGTTCTTTGTGGAGAGGTGGGCGCTAAAGGGAGGTTCTACTGTATACAGTAAAACTCCTCTTTAGTCAACTCTATTGGGACCAGACTTTTGGTTCACTATAACCATGATTTGGCTCTTTATATTTTTTTTGAGGATATAATTAAAGAATAGTTGCACAAACAGAAAAAAGAGGCTACCTCTTGATAATTACACAGGTCTACAAAAAAAACTTTTTTTTTTGCACAAGAGAACCTGATGGTGTTTCTAGTGTAACTTTTCATGCTGAACTCAGAAATCTAATCAGAAATTTCCCATCACGTATGGTTTTTGCGTGACGGTCTTTTTTTAGTATTGGGATAAATACATGCATCCAACATGAAAGAGACTTACGAAAACATGAAACTGCTTTTGAAAAAGATAGAATACGAAAGATACAGTTGGAAAATATGCAGCGATTTGAAAGTCGTTGCTCTCTTGCGTGGATTACAGCTTGGATATACAAAATTTTGTTGTTTTCTATGTGAGTGGGATAGCAGAGATAGGGAAAGGCATTACATTAAAAAAATCTGCAAAACCGTAAAATCTTTACTCCAGGATATAAAAATATTGCAAATCTACCCCTGATCGATTCAGAAAATATTTACTTACCACCATTACATATTAAACTGGGATTAATGTAGAACTTTGTCAAGGCAATGGATCGAAATGCCAGTGCATTTGCCTACCTAAAACAAAAAAATTCTAGTATAAGTGAAGCGAAGATTAAAGAAGGCATTTTCGTTGGACCTCAGATTCGAGAATTGCAGCAGGATGGAAATTTTCAAAATAGTTTGAATGAAGTTGAAGCAGCAGCATGGAATTCCTTTAGAAACGTTTGCAAAAACTTCTTAGGAAGTGTCAAGGTTGAAAATTACCGAGACATAGTTAATGATCTGTTGCTTTCCTACAAGGCACTGGGATGTAACATGTCCCTCAAGATCCATTTCCTGCATTCACATCTAGATTTCTTTCCAGACAATCTTGGCGCAGTTAGCGATGAGCATGGTGAGAGGTTTCATCAAGATATATCAAGCATGGAGAAGCGGTACCAAGGTAAATGGAGTCCCGTTATGCTTGCCGACTACTGCTGGACACTCAAGAGGGATCTACCACAAGCAAAGTATAGAAGAAAATCCACTGTCACTGCTTTTCAATAAATAAATGTTTCGTTCATATATGCCTATATATTAACAAGATTTCCAAATTTCAAGTAGGTGTATCTCAGAAATATTGCGTAATAGAAAAAAACTAATGGTATATTTGGATTCAGGACATGTAGATAAGATGCTATTTCTTTGTGGACAAAGAAAAATATTTTTTGATAAACCAGTTACGTGACATTGTTTGCATTTTTTACTGTATTTTTCCCAATACTAAAAAAAGACCGTCACGCAAAAACCATACGTGATGGGAAATTTCTGATTAGATTTTTGAGTTCAGCATGAAAAGTTACACTAGAAACATAATCAGGTTCTCTTGTGCAAAAATCTTGTTGACCAGTGTTATTGTTTTTCATTCCTTAAATTGTCCCATTTCCATACATTAAAGCTGTATATAAAAATATCACTTGAAAAGATTGCCTTTTTTTGATTGGTTCCTCGGATCATTTAAATACAGTTAAAGCTTTTTATAGCGCCTCCTCTTGGGACTCACCAAAATAGGGTGCTATAGAAGGGGGTGCTAGACAGGTCACTTTTAATGTAAATATCACATTGTACTACGTATTTAAATTCGGGCGCTATAGAGAGGAAGGCGCTATAGACAGGTTTAACTGTAGTTTAAATGTGATACCCCCACTTCCTTATGTCTTAATAAAAATTCAATAGAAGGCGTATAGTTTTTATATTTATTTTGAAAAGAGAGGTTACCTTTATAGATAAATATCCTCCTGACAAAATTTCCATCTAAAAAAAATCAAGTACAGTACGAGGAAAAGCTTTATTAATAATATTTTGAAAGGTATAAAATGCATTTATATCAATACTAGCTGAATGACCCGGGCAACGTCCGTGTTTTACCCGAGTGAATGTTTTTATTCAAATACTATTTGTTACAATTATAAATTGGCGCCTTAAATAAATGCATATATTAGTTAATAACTATAGCCTATGTGCTTTATCTGCCTATGTACTGTTGGCTTCCGTAGGTAAGACGCTCGTAACTGTATATAGAATACCGCCATGCGCGCGCACAGGGAGGTCACGTGCTCGCCAGCAGCCAACGGGCGCGTGCCGCCGGCAGGGGGGGGCATTACGTCACTCAAAGTCACCGTCGCGCCAACGATGACACGTGATCGTAGCCGTCCAATAGGAGGGCGCCGGCCATCCGTGACAGAGGCGGCCAATGACTGATTAGGAAAGACGCTTGTGACTATATATAGGATTGTTATATAACAATATAGGATACAAATGATTGCTTGAACCTAGGCTGCTGTAACATGAATTACAGGTAATAACATGTAATACAACTGCGCTCATCTTAACTGAAGAAGTTTGTATTTCTGCTTTCAAATATTCTTTAAACATTGATTTTAAAATCTTCAAATAAAAAGGCATATATTGGATCAAAATATCATTTATTTTACCGATATTTCAGTTGGCTGAACGCCAACCTTCATCAAGGTATTATAGCATTATAACACTTTAAATTTAAAGCCTTTTTATTTAAAGATTTATTTATGGATTGCTCTATTTTCAAAAAGATCTTAAAATATAATGAATATTTCTATATTTTATAATGTTTGTCTTTTGCAGAGAAATCACAAGTTTGAGAATATGTCTTCAAACCTTTTAAATATGCCAGCACTTGTGATGACATTCCCTCTTCTGCCATTTCAGCTTCCAGAACATTTATAACCATATTGATAATTTCTTGTCTGTCATTTCAGCAAATACCTGTTTATTCTCATCAACACAAACATATTGCTCAATTTAGATAATTCTTCAAGATTTTCTAAATTTGAAGAGAGAGAATCATGTAGGGTTTTATTATCTTGAAGGCTTCCAAACCCAGACAAAGTAAAGCAATTTACAATGGTTGATTTAAGGACAGAGTCCCATGACATATTCAACCATTCTATTGAATCAAGCAATGTGATATTGGTCTTTCTGTTGTTGTCCATGTTTAGGAGGATCTATTGATCAACCGCATCCTATATCTTCTTTTGAATTCAAGAATAATCCCCATATTCATGGCCTGTATCTTGGCTGTGGCATTGGGAGAGAGAAATACTACTTGAATATCTTTCAATTTTTCAGGGATTTGGTGTGCTGGACAATTGTCTAGGATTACCCGCACCTTTGAATTGTTATATTGTTAAGATAAGGTTTACTATTTGATTCTCATAAGAAATATTCATATTTTAAGACAAATTGAAATTTAGAACAGTATTCTATTTTTTTTTTCTTATATATATATATTTAGAGTCAACTCCGCTCTTGCCGGTCCAAGCCCGGATAAAAAGAAGGAGGAGTAGTAACAAGCTCACTAAAAAACCTGGGCTCAGCTGGCCCAGCTGATAGTACCCTGTAAGGGCTCCTAATCCAGGTATACAGGATGAGCAGCGTTTGTACTCCATGTTAGGAGCCACTGCACATGGTGTCTGTTCCTCATGTCAGAAGCGGCCATTTATTTTTGAGCTAAGTCGGCCTGCCACTGAGTAGTGCTCCCAGTCTTAATGACAAAGGCAGACACATTCTACTTCACCCAGTATGGAGATAAGAAAGAAGAAGATATTGTCATCTACATTGTGGGCAGGAGAAGCAGCACAAGTAAGGGACTGCCCTGTAGGGCAAAGTACGATGCGGTGAGCCCCAAGCCGTTACGGTAACCGTGAAACAGGGAACTCTGAAATGGGGTTGACTAACGGGGCAATGGCACCCCCCCCCCCTTTCCATTGAGCACCACCACCATATTGTCATCTAAACAGTGAAGATATTTTTTAGGCTGTCATTCAAGCTGTTTTATTTGCCTCATAATGGGTGAAGAGGTTTTTTACCTTTCTAAAACATCGTGGCTTGGCATATTTTACAATAACCAGGAGAAGCTTATCTAAGCCATCCATATTAGCCCCAGCCAAAAAGGGTAATTCTCTCCTTTTGTTCCAGAACAAGGTCTCCCTTGAAGGTGAGTGCCAGCCAACAATCTATAAAATAATCCTATCTCATCAATATTATAAACTAGACGGGTAACCTGTGTGCATATCTACCCGAGTGATATATATTTAGATAAGATTTTTTTATAATTCTTTGTTATTAGCATTATCTATTTTTTTGCATCAGCATAATTTAATCTAATCTTTGAAAGAGGGCACTGTTCGTGAGCTAAGTAGAAAAATTTGAATATATAGTTTTAATAATTGATTTATATATTTTTTTAAAATAGCCTATCGTCTTCCCCGTATTTTTTTACCTATGTATGGAAATTTTGGTTTGAATTAGTGAACTACTGCGAATTTGTATACCGGACATACAAACAAACATTGATTTTTATATATATAGATATCCAAACAGAGCTCTGGCACATTTGTAAATGCAAAGTCGAACTGCTTTTTACATGTGTAGACATGTGGTGCACTTACAGTAAAAGCAGTCGCCTTCTTCTACCCACCATGATTATCATGGCCTGTACCACATGTACTAGGGATAAGCAAAAAAAAAAAAAGATTGTGTGGAGGGAGGCCTCACCAGACCACCCCTTGGAATGTATGGGAGCCTAAAGACAGTACCTGTATTCTGTTGTTGTTTCTTATCCCCTTGTGTAAAGATTACACGAATTCCATGAGTTCATGCTCCTCGAGCTGTTTTATGATGAGTAGCGGCCTCTCCCAAAGGTCCTGTTTAGTGCATCTAATGCAAGCCAAAATGTGTTCTGGAGCTGCAGGTGCCAAGCTACATTTTGGGCAAGTGGGGTAGATTTTGTTATTATTTTCTATCTTCAATGGCTTGAGATGGCCTGTTCTAAATCTTGTTAGTGTTGTTTGATGCTGTCTATTTCTGATGTTTAGAGCTCCTCCTGGGTTCACTCCACTGTACCAACTGTGCTGGACCTATATTCTAACAATACCAAGATTGTAGATTTTATCCATGAATCCAAGCTCCATGACCTTGTGTAATTATACAATGGGATAATAAAAATAAATAAATATTGGAGGGACTTCTCCAAAAGAAGCAAGTATTTTCTCTCTCCAATTTTCCACCACCAATGGTTTCACTGCCCTTTCTTCTGCACAAATTCTTCAATATTTCTTCTGGCCTTAAACCTATCAAGCCAGCCATTACTGGTTTCAAAATCATGTTTCATTTCCATGACGTAAAAAAAAACTTTGTTGTAAATCTGTCCATTTATTGGGATATTTTTAGCCTAACTTGTATGACCTACATATATTGGATTCATTATAGAAATACTTTGCTATTTATAAAAATGCATAGTTCATTATAACAATGATATTTTTAATGGAATTAGGAATTATAATAA
>CP092865.1:167886817-167904119 GCA_030710605.1 Cordylochernes scorpioides | reverse complement strand
GATCATTATATCCAGGGTTTTTTTCTTAGCAGAGTTGTACTGTATTATAACTATCAAAACATAATTTAACCAGCAATAAATCAACACTCAATTTTTCAACCATTTTTCTTTATCCCGATCAGCCTTTTTTTTTTTTGCTTATCCCTAGTACACATGGTACTGCTTTTCACATGCACTTACAGTAAAAGCAGTCGCCTACCTCTACCCACCATGATTATCATGGCCTATACCACGTGAACTAGGGATAAGCAAAAAAAAAACATATGGTACAGGCCATGATAATCATGGTGGGTAGAAGTAGGCGACTTTTTTACTGTAAGTCCTCAACATGTGAAAGGCAGTTCAACTTACAAATGTGTCAAAGCCCCATTTGGTTATTTGCACTCGCTGATGGGGTTGTACTTTTGCAAGAATCAAGCGCCATTGGAGCTTTTTTTTTTTAATCAGAAAAAGTTCCCAATACAGGATTCAATCCCAGGTCACAGCGGTCAAAAACCAACAGTTTAGACCATCCTTCCACCGACACCCCCAATCAGCCTTATTTACTTTAAGTTAACCGACTATAATTCAAAACACAGGCTTTAAACCAGAAAATCTTATTCCCTTAGGATGTTGAATTAAAGAGACTGAATATACTTTTATGAATAAACAACTTTTAAAATTCACCCACATCCGGTATTTTTCATAATTACCTAAATGTAATGAGTCCTTCCTTCTTTGAAGCAAGTGGGGAAAGTAATAAGCAGATACCATACACATGGTCAATACACAGATCTGTTGGCATTGTTCCCATATGTTGTCTATCTAGCAAGTTTGTTGGATCAACTCAAGAAAATATTTCCCATGACATCAACATCTTCCTAAGTGCTGAACTTACACAAGGCAGTGGAGGGAATTAAATAACAGAGAACCTGTTTGTTAGGGATCAAAGGGTTATTCCAGGTTTTATTAATCTGTACAAGTGCCATGGGATTGTAAAGATATTTACAATATATGAGAGTACAAGAGAAGTAGGGGTTTCCTATTGATACCTAGTTTGTGAAAAATGTTTCACACTTTTAGTCTTGAGCAATTTAATGAGAGAAAAGGTCAATCAGCGTCAAAAAATATGAAAAAAAAAAATAGAAGAACAGGATAAGAGAAAAGACACACAATATCAAAAAAGGAGAAGAATAAATTATATTTCACCTAAAACATGGGGAGCTAACAATTTATTGAACGGCGGCGGCGGGGTTGCGGCGCAGGATGACAAAGCCTTCCAGGACAGGGGTGAGGGGGATGTACTCCTCTGTGGCCAGTTCTGCGCGGTCCCCATAGCCCAGCAGTACCGGGGTGGAGTGGGTCTGGAAGCCTGTGATGGTGCGCGGCCGTCCAGCCTGGCCGACCACATCCACAGCCTGCCCTACCCGCACTGGCACTGCTAGTGGCTGCAGGTCTTCTCCGAATGTCACCAGCATGCGCGGCTGCATGGCCGCCACTAGGCTGTACAGGAAGTAGTGGGACTTGCCAAGCACAACTGCACACACACACACACACAGTGGTTACAATCAGCTCCACAGGACCTTTGGTGAGAGGTCACTGCTTATCATTAAACAGCTCGAGGAGCATGAACTCATGGAATTAGTGTAATCTTTGCACAATAGGATAAGAAACAACAATATATTCAGATTGAGCAGGAGATATATTAAAATATCATTACTAACTTAGTACCATCTACCAATGAAAATTATAAACATATTTTTTAGCATTTTACTCTTGAAAAATAATTTTGAAAGAAAAGGCCTCCACTGCCCCAATAACACCAAGTCCTACACAGAGATTTGATGTACACAAGTAATTGATGCTCCACTTCATTCAGCCTTCAATGCTGTCTTCCCACCAATAAACCCACACCATATATCTTACTTGATGGTTTGGAATTTGCCTTCATTCTTTTAAAATATATTTTAGAAAAGGAATTTATATAGATTTATGCAATAACTTATTTACAAAGTACCAAAATTACAGTGTCAAGCAACCAGTTTGTAGATTCAAAACTGACCAACACAGCCAGGATAGGCTCTCAAGAGGGGAATCACAAAGCGAGAATCTGGTTGAATAATTTCTGGCCAGCCATCAGTGGGATGTACCAACCCTCTACTATTATGATAGGTTCATTGCATTTACTACGGTAGGTGTTTGAGGGAACTATGCTTCTAGGACTAAGTTTGAAAGGAAATTGCTTAATTTTCGACCACCCCATACGCTCAAGAGTGTGAAATTTGGCCAACTTGCATTGTCATCGGGTCGAATCTTATGGATTTTGTAAGGAAGCTGTCAACAAGGGAGGAAACCACTCACTGTTCTTGACATCGAGGAAGCTGACCAGACATCCCAGCAGCCCGGCCACAGCTACCGGAGACAGCAGCTGCCTGTCACTGTGGTATGGACACAAGGTGAGGGTGCCTTTGCCCAGGTGGGCCAGACCTTGGGCAATGCGCACCATGAACAGGTTGTTTGGATCCTTGGCGTGGTACTGGGCCAGCTGGCGGAGCAGAGAGGCCAGCCGGGCGTTGTTTGTACCTGGACACAAACACCATTATGTAGTGCAAACACAGAAACCTAAAACACACTTACTTACAAGAGTGGCATCTTACATTTCCCATAAAATCACAATGCCATAGTGTGAGTTTTGCACAATACTACTAATGGGCAAAAGACTGACAGAACAGAACAGGGTTCTGGCAAACTCTAGTTTTGAAATGCCAAATTCACAAAGACAGTATGCAGAGATATGCTTTAGTGTTACTACCTTTTCCCTATGAAAATACACCTCTTAAATACCATGAATGTAAACTCCCCTGGTAAATAAGTTTAAGGATGATGTTGGGCAGTCCGCAGCTCCCATTTGTACCAAAATGGTAACCTAGAGTTGACCATTTTCAATAATAAAGATATTGCACTCACCAGCTCCCACCAGGCCCATGGCGAAGATGGCATTGTGGGCCACCTCAGGATCACTGTCATGGGAGAACTTGCTGAGATTCTCCACATAGTTGGGACGGGGGTTGGAGGCAGAGATGAGAGCCAGGGCTAGGGGCACGGCTCTGCGGATGGGGGGCTCCCCATACCTCAGTAGGTCCCCAAACTGCCTGAAGGCCATCTCTACCCCAATCTCCTCCCCCATGGCAATAAGGGCAATGCCCAGCACAGCAACGGCCTGCTGAGCCGACAAGTCCACCTTTTCCTCCTTCTCTGCGGCATCCTTGGAGGCCTTCTCTGTCTCCCCGGAGGAGTAGTGCTCGCTGCAGATGTGGAGCAGGTTCTGGATCTTGAGGACGTTGCCGGTGCCAGCATAGGCACAGACATCCACCATGGTGTGGGCCATGCTGCGGAATGGTTCCGCCAGCACCTCCAGGGCTGTCAGGATACACTCCACACTCTCTTGTTTACCTGTGGACACAGCACACTTTTCAGACACAATAACATTTGGTATTGAAAGGAATTACATTAGCTTTTCTTATCAGCTTGATGTATATTGTAGTAGAATAAACATTTATAATTAAATAGAAAGTATTTATTTACTATATCATCTATATCACACAACTAATGAAGTTCCTTGGGTCCAAAAATCTTCCGAAAGTACCTTAAAAAAAAATTTCTAGCACAACTTTTTTGTTAGTAATTCTGTTTGTTGCTCTTGTGTGACCATTCCACCAATTGGCACAAACTCACTAAATATTCCTTTTAAACAAGCCTACACCACACCCAGCATTAACCTGAGGAATTGCTCTAAGCAAGCAGGTCAGTGGTCTAAACCGTTGGTTTTCAACCGCTAGGACTAGGGATCGAATCTCACATTAGGCACTTTTTTTCTAATTAAAAAAAAGCTTCAATGGCCCCCAAATCTTACAAAAGTCTAACCCCACCAGCGAGTGCAACGGGACTCTGGCACATTTGTAAGTGTAAAAGTTAAACTGCTTTTTACAAGTGTAGACATGGGGTGCACTTACAGTAAAAACAGTCGTTAACTACCCACCATGATTATTTTGGCCTGTACCACGTGTACTTGGGATAAAGATGGCAGCAACGCGCTGTTAACAAAACGTGACACACTTCATTTATTTAGATTTGGTCTTATTACCTTGTGTTTATAATCTAAATTGTGCCTTATCAAATGTGTTTGGGACCAATATGCTATTATAATCATTTTGGATTGAAAAACTGGCCTTGATGAGGTTATGGTGCTGATGTAACAAGCTCTGATTGAATATATGCAAAAATAATTTTCTAAGCTTCTCTGCCATCGTACAGTGAAAACAAATTGGAACATTGTTGAAGCCAAGGAATTAGTTCACTGTAGATTGAATTATAGTAGTGTTGTAGTTAAAACAACTCTGATGACCTACCCAGGTAACAGAGGCCCAGACCCAGGGGCAGGAAGCGGGCGAAGGTGTCACGCAGGTCAGGCTCGGCAGGTCGCTCAATGAGGGTCTGGAGGAGGGCCGAGGTGACGTCGGAGTTGCAGGAGCCCACGGCCACCAGGCCACAGGCCAGACTGGCAGCTCCCACCACCTCTATGGTGGACTTGGGGTCGTTGATCACTGGCACCAGCAGGCTCAGCACATCCTCCCGGTTAGATCCGGCATAGGCTAGACCCAGTCTGCACACACAGTCAACATAGAGTGGAGGACAGGCATGTGTGTGTTATATAAAAATTATTTATTTTAAAATTATATTGTTCTAGAATACTAAAACTACTCTCTGTAAAGTCGACCGCCAGACGGCTTTCTCTATATAAACTCATTGTTGTTGTTACCCTTTGGCCGGCTCATGTTTTGTAATTATGTAAATACATCTTTTGATTTCTTAATTCTACTCGCCTTAAGTCAGGTAGTTGTTTTCTCAAATTATGTTTTCTATACTTTATAAGCACAATTAAAGCAAATTGTGATTCAAAGTTGATTTTATTTCACTTTCCATGACTACAATAACTTAAAATGCTCATGTATTAAAAGAACCAGCAATTAATCTCTCATCTCAACAAAATATTTTATCATAACATGCATACTCCATTTCATGGTTGAAAGAAGATTCATTTAGAGTGTGATGCCTCTGAGACACCTGTTCACATAAAAAATAAAAAAAACATGACAATGCGCTACAGGTTTCAGAGATATGGTGCCGATACTAAGAATACCATGGACTACAAACTAAACAATGTGAAGATGTCAAAAATAATTTACAAGAAAGGATATTGGAGACAAGTGAATCTTGTGGGACAATCAGTACTGATAAAGGTGTTACTGGAGAGATGTAAGGCTGAGACAGATGACCCTAAGATAACAGTTTCAAGAGAATAGGCATAGAAAGGAAGCTCTGAGAGGACAGGAATGCTGCCAGCCACCAACTGATGGGCGGTTTGAGAAGAAAAAGGTAGGTTACAAATATTAAAATTATACTTGCAATAAATATCAACAATGAGGGGATCGGTGGAAGGGTGGTCTAAACTGTTGGTTTTCTACTGATACGACCCGGGATCAAATCCCGCATAGGGCACTTTTTTCCAATTAAAAAAAAAAATGCTCCAATGGCCCCCGATTCTTGCAAAAGTCTAATCCCACCAGCGAGTTCAAGTAACCAAATGGAGCTTTAGCACATTTGTAAGTGCAAAAGTCAAACTGATTTTCACATGTGGTGCAGTTACAGTAAAAGCAGTCGCCAACTTCTACCCACCATGATTATGATGGCCTGTACCAGGTGTACTATGGATAAAAATATATATAATAATACAGTAAAACCTCTCTATAGTGAACCCCAATGGGACAGAGCTTTTGATTCACTATAGCCACGGTTTGGCTTTTTTTTTTATACTTTTAGACCATATAATTAAAGGACAGCCATACACACTGGAAGAGGCTGCCTCCTAATAGTGGTCACTTTGTTTTAATTCCATAATTGACCTATTTCCTTACATTAATACTGAATAATAAAAGAAATCATTAGATGATAGGTTCTTCTTATCATTAGCATACATGTACCTCTATAAAAATAATTAATTTACTAATGTACCTCTATGTCTAATTTTAAAATCAAGATAAATCCTAGGCAAAGTTTTATTAAATATATATTCAAAGATATAAAATGATTTTAAAACATTTCATCACATTATATAATAAAATGTTTACTTGGAAAAATTGCTTCAAAGCACTTTTCAAGCATTGCGCCTTTCAAATAAAGTTAGTGTTTTTCTTCCATTTCATGTTCCAACATATTCTTCTTAAGTCTAGATTTTTTAACTTGTCATGCAAAACATTGCTGGCTTTAAAATCACCATAGTCTATGCCATAAAAATAATTTTTGTTTCATCACGGGTCCGCGATGGACTTTTTTTTTTTAAGTTCTAACAGGTATGATCGCGATCGCGGCAAGAGTTGAGGTTGATTCTTCTTTGAAACAATTTTTAATAGCCATATTTTTTATCTCTTATATATATATATATATAATATAAAAGTTATATTTTCTTATTTTTAACATGCTCTGAAATTCTTTTCCTGTGTTGTTTCACTTTGAAAAGTTTGGAAATGGCCTTTTTTTTTTCCCTTTAGTAATAATGTTTTTGTTTTTAGAATGTCTTTGTTTTCTTCATTTTGGAAGCCATTTGCATATTTTCTATTGCAAATTTAATGAATGCAAAGATATTCTATTTAATAAAAAGTATAATGTGTAAAAATTTATACAACATATAATAAAAATTAAATGTAAATCAAAACAAACAATGCCGCAAAATTTTGTTGTTTTATTTTTTTTTTTAATTATAATTTTATAGTAAAGTTTAAGATATATGGCGCAGGCCATCAGCAACTTTCAGTTGCACGACAAGGAGATGACTTTTTCTTAATTTAAAGTTCGTTATAAGCATAGTATTTTAAATATATTTTATTATTTTGGGGCTGAAAATAGATTCGTTATAAGGGTAGTTTGTTATTTTAAAAATTGCGAAGTTCATTATAAGGATGGTATTTTCAATGGAATTAAATTGGGAATTGCCTTAGATTCGCTATAAGGGAAGGTTTGCTATATCCAGGGTTCGTATTAGCGGGGTTTTACTGTATATGAAAAAAAACAATAGAAAAAAAATTATATATATATATATATATACAGTAGAACCTCCATGAGAGGGCACTTGAGCTACAAGACATCTACTTATATAATTGCCTTATTCTGTCTGTGTGAAGTTCACGGATAGATTTTGGTCATCAACGCGCGCATCATCATTATCATTATCTAATGATAATAATAATAATTATTATCTAATTATATAATTGCCTTATTCTGTCTGTGTGAAGTTCACGGATAGATTTTGGTCAGAATGGATAAAATAAAAAAAGTGTCAAGGGATGAGAATCGAACCCACGACCTTCCGCTTACCGGGCAGATGCCATGACCACTAGGCAACATGGCGCCAATTTATAATTGTAACTAATAGTATTTGAATTAAAACGTTTTTAAAATATATACGCACTCGGGTAAAACCCGGGCGTTGCCCGGGCCATTCGGCTAGTCTCTTTATAAAGGACAGTTTTTATTTGCAAAATTATCATTTTTACTATTTAACAACTCTTCAGTAAAAGGACATGTTTCCCTGAATGACACTTTAGCTCTGCAATTAGGTGTCCTTATAAAGAGGTTCTACCGTATATCAACAATGTAGTGGATCAACAGTATAAAAGTTATATGTGGGAGATATGTTACCCGAGGACAGCCCCAATGCGCATGGTCATGTTGCTGTGCAGGTTGTAGTCACAGAGCAGGGCCAGAGCTGGGTCACACTCGTTGCGCACGCCACAGTTGACAATGCCACAGGCCAGCAGGGCTCCAGCCTTGATGTAGTCCTCAGAGGAGTAGAGGTACTTGTCGATTTGGGTCAGGCCGCCGTCCACATCCCACAGCAGCACCAGTCCTAGGGAGGCTGTGGCACTCAGCATGCCTGCCACACACACAGCTTATTTACTTACTATATATGGAGGGATTCCATCAATGTTTCTCCTTTCTATTTAAACTATCCCTTCAAATTGTTCATTTTTAAAAAAGTATCATACGTGTCTATAATAGTTTCGAATTTTGATAACAGATGGCTCACTAATGCATCATAATATAATTGTTATAATAAAAGACACAAATTGATATTTGCGGAAGAGCGATTGCTCGAAGCATTTTATATTTTTATAAATGAATGTAATTCTGCTGTCCTCAAAGCTTATGTCCATAGTTCATCTAAAATACCCATTCCAAGAGTCTAGCATCATTGTCACTATAAAAGGAAGATCGAAAAATGAATCGAATCAAATAAATCAAAAAACAGCAGTATGGTAGATTAAACTGGCAAAACCGCTGGGAGGGTTCACCACTGATGAGCCAGAGGCCCTCCCATTAATTTTTCCATTGCAGTAAGGACAGTAGAAATTATTTTTTAAAAAGAATCATTCATGTCTATAATAGTTTTGAAAACTATCTCTACTAGTGCCCTTATTATACATAAGACAATATATATATAACGAGCCATCTATATACGGTAGAACCTCCCTGTAAAGGACAACACCTAATTTCAGAGCCAAAGTGTCTTTTAGGGAGAGGTGTCCTCTTACCAGAGAGTTGTTAAATAGTAAAAAATGGTAATGTTGCAAATGAAAACTGTCCTTTATAGAGGTGTCTTCTAGTGTGAGTGTCCTCTCACGGAGGTTCTACTGTATAAAAGAAATGACACCATTATATACAAAGCATTCCTCTTATATAGATGATTCTGTTATTACGTTTGAAAATGTACCAGCCTGGCCTTTTATTAATTGTTTGAGGAAGAGAGCATGGCTCACACAATGTGAATATTTACATATAACTGTCCTCAAAGCTTATATGCCAATAGTTTGCATAAATACCACATTTCTCCTACAGCATTAGATATATAATTGCCTTATAAAATAGTAGGGCTCTAAAAGGTGGTATGGTGGATTAAACTGGCCAAACTGCTGGAAGGGTTTATCACTGATGAGCCAGGCCCTCCCAAATATATTTCAATGCAGTAATTTCTCTTTATAAGAGAAACAAAGATTTCAAACTCTACACAGTTATCTCTCCAGAATGTGTGGCTTACGCACCGTGTTCCTTGTTCTTGTAAAGCCACTTGTTGCCGTCCTCAGTCAGCAGCTTGTCCTGGCCAAATCCAGCATTCACAAAGCCATTGACAAAACTGGAAGCCAAGTTCTGACGAGCGGAATCCACTGAGGTTCCGGGGGCAAAAGTTGGCCCTGTAAACACCAACAGTTGGTCCCTTTATTCTATGGGGGAGTCCTGTCATACTTACGTGTGTTGTCAAGGTGGGACTTGTAAATGTCTTCTGGGGTCTTGGGCTCCATGATGTCCAGCTGCACCATGCCAGTTGTTGGTTAAGATGTGTAAAGATTACACAATTCCATGAGTTCATGCTACTTGAGCTAACACAGAATGGGGTGCAGCTTTTGTTGATCATGGCACACTTTGATGAAGATCTGACTTTGCCTGTAATTTGAGGTCGTTCCTAACATGGAAGCAGACACTTTTGCTGCCGACTCTAACATGAGTACAGACACAGCTCCTCTGTATCCCTGGAGAAGGACCCTTGCTGAGATATATCAACCAGGTCAGTTGAACTTAGGATTTTTAAAGAGGTCTTTCTCCTCTCTTTCTAACAATGTTGCTGTTGGTCCATGACAGCTTATTCATCAGTTATTCTGCTTGTTTCATAGCTGGTCTTCATATCTGGAGGTCATTCCCCTATCCGCCACCTGGGGACGCATCCTGTAGCAGTCAGCTCTGCCGAGGGCCATGACAGAGCTCAGCAGTGTGGGATGGAAGTCACACATACAACCTCTTTAATTCAACAGCCCGAAGGAAAGGTGCTTCCTGTAGAGAACTTAGCTTGGCAACCAGTTGATTTATAGTAAGTGTTGAAATGAAGAGGTTGGAGTGAAAATAATTGTTGCAAGTTGATATTTGTTATAGAGATTATAAAATGAAACTTAGAGCAAGAAATCAAAATGACAAAAAAAGGATTGAAGAATAATCTATTCAAAATTTTGTTAAAGTTTTCCAACAATGTTTATCATCCTCTGTATGTTGGTCAAGTGAAGTAAGAACACGGGGTGAGTATATTCCAAGTAAATAAGAAATTGAAACTATTTTTGACGCATAGATAATTTTTTTTTTATGAAACTATTTTTTATTGCCCTTACTGCAATGATATGGGAAGAGGTATTGGAGGTTCAAATAAGAATCATATGGGTCAAAAATAGTTTCAATTTCTTATAACAGATGGAGCACTAATCCCAAGTACAGCACACTAGCAGCGATGTCTGATTCCCCTCTTTGGTTACTGGGACTCCACACATGCACAAGTGGAGAAAATTAAAACCCAGATTGCTTGGCCATATGGTTCTCTCACCAACATTTCTAGAGGAAATGACATGGCAGTTTTGGTCTCAACAAATTTTTGAATAGATTATTCTTCAATCCTTTTTTTGTCATTTTGATTTCTTGCTCTAAGTTTAATTTTATAATCTCTATAACAAATATCAACTTGCAACGATTATTTTCACTCCAACCTCTTCCATTCAACACTTACACTGGTTTACAAGCCAAGCTAAGTTCTCTACAGGAAGCACCTTTCCTTCGGGCTGTTGAATTAAAGAGGTTGTATGTGTGACTTCCATCCCACACTGCTGAGCTCTGTCATGGCCCTCGGCAGAGCTGAGGGAACTATTGTTGGGTATGTCACCTCTGTGAATAACATTTTAACCTTTTTTTTTTTTTTTTGCTTATCCCTAGTACACGTGGTACAGGCCATGATAATCATGGTGGGTAGTTAGCGACTGCTTTTTACTGTAAGCGCACCACATGTCTACACATGTGAAAGCAGTTCGACTTTGCACTTACAAATGTGCCAGAGCCCCGTTTGGTTACTTGCACTCGCTGGTGGGGTTGGACTTTTGCAAGAATCGGGGGGCCATTGGAGCATTTTTTTTTTTCTTTAAACAGAAAAAAGTGTCCAATGCGGGGATCGAACCCGGGTCGTAGTGGTCGTAAACCAAACGGTTTAACCAGCCTTCCACCGACCCTCCACATTTTAACCTTAAATTCATTAGTTCATCAAGACATGGCATTTCATTGGTTTTTCATTATTTTTTTCTTTCTTTCTCCTTGTTAATGTCATATGACTATTCTATTCACGGCCTAAAACTATTGTAAATATATATGTATAGACAACAAATGTAAAGGCATACATGTATGACAGCACAAGTGTCCCTAGGGGGACATAGCGCTTTGAATTGGAATAAATAAATAAATAAATCAATAAGACATGCATTCCACGAATAAAACAAATTACACCAATTCAACATTTACATCAGGGCAGAGCATGTCCCTAGGTGGCAGATATGGGTTCCCATAGCCACCAGATATGGCTACAAAATGAGCAGAAACAACTTGACCAATAAAACCCAAAGAACGGCTCTATGACAGGCCAGGAAGGGCCATGGCCAAAAACCACTAGTCATGGCGGAGAGCTTTATCATCAGTGATCTAAGGATGAAGACATGGGAAAGCTCAGCTAGCTGGGGTAGTTCTGCCATGTACACCAATTGCAGGAATGTCTCACCTCCCGGGCCAGGGCAATGAAGTGGTTATTGAGATGGGCGTTGGACATGATCTCTGTGAGCTCATCATAGTCCTCGTGGTCGTCCCGCATTTCAATGACCACTTGGTGGCGGGCCAGCATGAAGGCCATCTGTTTCTGGACAAGTCTGTCAACACAACAACAACTGGTTGATAATGGGACCTTTTGGGTGAATCAAGGAGTTATTGGACACCTCACATACATACAAAGATGGTCACACCTCCCCTTCTAATACAATTCACAAAATAAAATTGCTGCTCACACTCACAGTGATAGCCAGACAAAATCCATGAGGCTTAGAGCACTTACAACAACAGGCCTGATGTTTCTAAAAGATGCTTTCAGAGAAAGAAACAAATAAATATAACTTCTTTGAAATAAACCTTCAATTTTGGATTTAAATGCTGATTGCAGCAGACTAAGGATACCTGTGAGAGAATAATTAAATGACCATTATATTTAAATAACATCTTTAGTTATATTTTGTAGCCTACCCACCATGATTACCATGTCCTGTACCACGTATACTAGGGATAAGCAAAATAAAAAGTTATATTTTAAAACATGTGTATAAGACAGTGTGTGTACAAGAATATCTCTAAAATTGAAGAAGAGACAATATTGTGAAATTAATTATTTCAATGATGTTGCTTTTACAAAGAGACATTGGACAAATCTTTTATTAAATTGTAATATACAAGATTAATTGGTGTGGAGAGAAGTTATTCCATACAAAAACTTCTCTAAAAGGCCATAGTGAGAATAAAAGTATAATTTCAATAAGACTTAATCTAAACAAATTAATAGTATATGACGTTTCAGTAACAGCATTTTATTCTTTTGTCTGATGATGGTAACAACGCTGTTACCAAAACGTCACAAACTATTAAGTTATTTCGATTAGGTTTTATTTTCTTGTACTTATAATCCAAATTGTGCTTTATCAAAAGTATATTTTTAGTGCAACTTTTTTTAAATTTGATAATTTTTCATATTTGATCTTATTCAATTACTATATATAAGCATTATAATATTTTAAAAATTATACTCATGGACTTAAGAAAGTGGAAAAATCTTTGATATCGCCAGTAGTTTATTTATTTATTTATTTTTCTGAAGGAGATAGAGGCAATTTTATTCACACTTGGTTATCTTGTGTGTCTTCAATAAAGGTCATTGTAATATCTTTCAGTGTTATTGTCTGAATCCCATATACATGCTGAAAGGTAAAACTTCTTTAAGTTATGTGTCCATGAGTCTTTATCATGCTTAAATATCTTCTATAATTTTAATTGAATATGAGCCATAAATTAGTTGTAAATGATTTTAAAATAAATAAAAATTACACTTTTTTTTTAGAATTTTCAGCACTTTCCTGGTTTGCACCCAAAAGTTAATTATATCTAAAGGGCAGATTTTTTGGGAGTAGGCCTTTTTTCTAAGGTTATTTTATGAAACTACATGCTTAAAAAAAAATGCCTCAAACTGCATTTCATTTTGTCCTAGCTTAAAAAATGTTGAAACTTTTTGATATTTGTGTACACCATTTTTTAGTTATTTGCACTTTTTAAATCAAAGTTATTTTATTTATTTAATTGAGTGAATATAGTTTTTGAGTAAAATAAATAGAGTAGAACCTTCCTTTAAGCGGACACCCCGCTGGCTGACATCTCTCTACAAAGGACAGTTTCATTGTCAAAATTACAATTTTTACTATTTAGCAACTCTCCTGTAAGACGACACCTCTCCCTAAATGACATTTTGGCTCTGCAATTAGGTGTCAGGGAGGTTCTACTGTATATGAATATAATTTTTTAACACTTTCGACCCGAGGGACGCGATTTCACGTCCTTGCCGATTTTGCATCAAGCCCGAAGAAGCGATTCGCGTCTTTTATTTTCAAAATCAAATATAAAATTGAATCCACCAGGATCTTGTCCCATACCTTCTTGTCTATCTATCAGTGGGTTGGGGGGATGTTAGCTGACCTAATGTAAAACGTCACATGAGATCGTCGTTCCAGCAGGCCCCTATTGCCTCCTATGAAACTGTGGAATCGTCCGTCCTCAAAGTGTTGAATAAAATTATGAAACTATCTTCGCTTGAAAAATGATAACACAAGGTAATAAAACCAAATCCAAATAAATAGTGTGTGACATTTCGGTAACAGCGTTGTTACCATCTTCAGACAAAAGTAGCGAAAAAAAGTACTTCAGTATTTTTGTCTGAAGATGGTAACAACGTTGTTACTGTCATACACTATTTATTTATTTGGTTTTGGTCTTATTACCTTGTGTTTATAATCTATAATCCAAATTGTGCCTTATCAAATGACAACATACTCTCCCCTTAAGACAGTGAGCATTGTGTGAGAATACAGATTTTGGTTACGTGTCAATAAATGTGCTCGTAAAAATATCTCAATGGGGCTTCTTATTAATAAAAATAAAGTGCTTGTTTTAAAATATGATTTTATAACTAATATATATAATTAATAAATCTTTGCTAAGGGTCTACTTGTCTTGATGTTTCAATTAGAAATAAAGGTAAATTTATGTTAATTAAATAATAGGATAATCTATCATAGAATATCACAAGATGTGTTATTTGACATACATTACCAATATATGGGGTCAATTTAGGAGTTCTCCCACATGTGTGCTTTGTTGAGCTTCATAATTCAATATATCAAAATTGGATAGCTCTGCCAATTGTTGCCCACAATTGCTTATATTCACCTAACACAAGGTAATACAGTAGTACAGTAGTAGGACACCCCACTAGTGGACACCTCTCCACAAAGGACAGTTTTCATTTGCAAAATTACCATTTTTACTATTTAGCAACTCTCTGGTAAGAGGACACCTCTCCTTAAAGGACACTTTGGCTCTGAAATTAGGTGCCCTTTACAGGGAGGTTCTAGTGTATATACTCTTGAACACTAATCTTTAAACCTGTGGTTTCAGGTTGAATGGATAAGAACTCAAGCAAGGACTTACGTGTCAGGACAGGAGTGGAAGATCTCCTCAATGATCTTCTTGTCATTCAGCTCCATGGCCACCCTCAAGGCCTCTGGGTAGCGGTTGAACTTGCGGAAGAGGCGGAGGGAGGCTCTCAGCAGGTTGGAGTCCTCAGGCTCGGGGACATAAGGCACACAGCTGTACACAGCAACATTCAACACTAGGACACTAGAGTCTGCAGACTTTTTACAACAATCTTTATTAAGACCTTTTAATCTTATACACATTCTCCAAGCAGAAATGAAGGGATCATACAGGAATAACAGCAGTAATAAGCATTGTTATTATTATAATTTTTAATGCTAATCACATTTAATGGTAATAATGAAATTTATATACAGGAAGACTTAATTATAAGACAATCAAGCTAATAAATTATTCTGGGTAAATTGGAGGAAAAAGAAATTTTACTTGGCAGTCTTTTTAAAAGTAGCATCCAAAAATAAAATGGTGAAGTATAAAACTACATTTCACCATAAAAAGTAAATAACATGTTTTATAAGATGCTTTATTCTTCCCACAGGTATCACTGGATAGATTATATACAGCTTCTTAAGAGACAAGTTTACTCCTATGGCATCACAACAGGCTAGGAACATGTGTAAGCATATTTGGCAGAGAAAGAATTAAAGATACAATTAATCAATTGAGAACACTAAACAGTTTGTTAAAAAAAAAAAAACTCAGAACAACACATACAAAAATCCATTAACAATTTCTGGTTTTGATTTTAAAATAACCAAGTAGCTTTGGGAGGATTTCTACCTCCCTTACTTCAACCATGATGTCATTGTCCGCTTCTCCTGTTGTGCTTTCTGATATGGATTCTTCCCATACTGAGGTTTACTATGGGTCAGACCTGATACCAACTTTGGCTGAAATCTCACCTGAAATAGAGCCAGAAGGGCCATTCACTGCTCCCTCTTTCTTCAATACAATCGACCCCAACTGATATTTCTATTGTGAATTTATAGCTATCATATAAAAATACTAAACACAAGGTAATAAGACCAAATATAAATAAATAGTGTGCAACGTTTCGGTAACAGCATTGTTACCATCTTCAGACAAAAGTACTGAATCTATGAAGTAATGAATCTAAATTCAGTACTTTTGTCTGAAGATGGTAACAATGCTGTTACCAAAACATCACACACTATTTAATTTTTTAGATTTGGTATTATTACCTTGTGTTTATAATCCAAATTGTGCATTTTCATATAAAGATACTATATTTTTACATGGAAAACTTCCACATCAAATTTCAAGCTCAACTTGTCCTTGAAATTGTATTCCCATTGAAGAAACTTCCTGTCTGATACTATCAAGAGAGGACCATCAACTTCATCACAATGGTACATAACATTTTCCTGACACCATGAAAGGAAGGATTGTAGAGTGTGCTCGGCCTATTTCACCCTTAATGGGAGGAGGAAAAAATTGAATACTGCTTAACATGATAAGCCTTCACTTAAGTCAACACATTTAGGACCAAATATCATACCAAAAATATATAGATTTAAAATAATTTGTATACTTTTATCATATGCATTAAACCAATAAAGTAATGTGATTAAATATATAATTTTTATAAAATAAAAGGATTTAAAAGCGCGAATGTTTCTTTTATACATAAAACGAACTTCTACTGTCCTTACTGTGATGAAAAAATATATTGGGAGGGCTTGGCTCATCAGTGGTGAACCCTCCCAGCGGTTTCGCCAATTTTTTTCATTGCAGTAAGGACAGTAGAAGTTTGTTTTATGTATAAAAGAAACATTCGCGCTTTTAAATCCTTTTATTTTATATGTATAGATGGCGCGTTATTGCTTTGTGTTAAAATATATTATTGTTTGCATTTTATTTTAAAAGAAACTCATATGTGCCAGTGCAAGTGTGTTTGATCTTGCTTTTGTGTGGACCAAGGGTGAAGTAAATGTTTGAATGTAATAAACCCCCCCACTTCTTGAAAAAGTTTCAGCTTAGTGTAAGGGTCAGTTGATAATTTTACATTTAGAGCGGAACAACGGCGCTAATTTAAGTAGGTGCCAACACCTCTGAATCTTGCAAGTTGAAAATAACAACGTGACAACATTGATATTATTAAAACACTGCAAGGGGCAAAAAGAACTGTTGAACTTTAAATTGGTCAGGAATGGAAAAACAAGCTGCATATTTAAACTCTTTCCACTTATTGCAGAAACCATGACTAACTCGGAGTAGGAGTTAGAAAAATTCTTGATTTATATATTGTTAGGAATAAATGAAAAAAGTATTTTGCCTTGTTTAAGAGAAAAAAGGCTTCCCTATTATACACAGTAGAATCTCCATAGTTGTTGCTTCACCAAAATGACCATTTTTATTAATTAGTTGCTCTCCAGTAAGAGGATACATCTCTATAAAGGACACATCAACTAGGTATCCTTTAGAGAGAGTATTCTACTGTACATGTCATAATAATAAAATGTCATTAAGCTATCCTTTTAGTAAAATGTGTGAGAAATTGATTCAACAGTAAATACAATATATCCGCGAAGATGGGAACCAAGTGTCTGCTCCAGGCTGCGGCAGTATATAGGTGTTGCCAGAGAGCCTG
>CP092865.1:167850841-167886717 GCA_030710605.1 Cordylochernes scorpioides | reverse complement strand
AAGAAACAACATTTTTAACTTAGTACCATCTATCAATGAAAATTATAAACATATTTTTTAGCATTTTACTCTTGAAAAATAATTTTGAAAGAAAAGGCCTCCACTGCCCCAATAACACCAAGTCCTACACAGAGATTTGATGTACACAAGTAATTGATGCTCCACTTCATTCAGCCTTCAATGCTGTCTTCCCACCAATAAACCCACACCATATATCTTACTTGATGGTTTGGAATTTGCCTTCATTCTTTTAAAATATATTTTAGAAAAGGAATTTATATAGATCCATGCAATAACTTATTTACAAAGTACCAAAATTACAGTGTCAAGCAACCAGTTTGTAGATTCAAAACTGACCAACACAGCCAGGATAGGCTCTCAAGAGGGGAATCACAAAGCGAGAATCTGGTTGAATAATTTTCTGGCCAGCCATCAGTGGGATGTACCAACCCTCTACTATTATGATAGGTTCATTGCATTTACTACGGTAGGTGTTTGAGGGAACTATGCTTCTAGGACTAAGTTTGAAAGGAAATTTCTTAATTTTCGACCACCCCATACGCTCAAGAGTGTGAAATTTGGCCAACTTGCATTGTCATCGGGTCGAATCTTATGGATTTTGTAAGGAAGCTGTCAACAAGGGAGGAAACCACTCACTGTTCTTGACATCGAGGAAGCTGACCAGACATCCCAGCAGCCCGGCCACAGCTACCGGAGACAGCAGCTGCCTGTCACTGTGGTATGGACACAAGGTGAGGGTGCCTTTGCCCAGGTGGGCCAGACCTTGGGCAATGCGCACCATGAACAGGTTGTTTGGATCCTTGGCGTGGTACTGGGCCAGCTGGCGGAGCAGAGAGGCCAGCCGGGCGTTGTTTGTACCTGGACACAAACACCATTATGTAGTGCAAACACAGAAACCTAAAACACACTTACTTACAAGAGTGGCATCTTACATTTCCCATAAAAGCACAATGCCATAGTGTGAGTTTTGCACAATACTACTAATGGGCAAAAGACTGACAGAACAGAACAGGGTTCTGGCAAACTCTAGTTTTGAAATGCCAAATTCACAAAGACAGTATGCAGAGATATGCTTTAGTGTTCACTACCTTTTCCCTATGAAAATACACCTCTTAAATACCATGAATGTAAACTCCCCTGGTAAATAAGTTTAAGGATGATGTTGGGCAGTCCGCAGCTCCCATTTGTACCAAAATGGTAACCTAGAGTTGACCATTTTCAATAATAAAGATATTGCACTCACCAGCTCCCACCAGGCCCATGGCAAAGATGGCATTGTGGGCCACCTCAGGATCACTGTCATGGGAGAACTTGCTGAGATTCTCCACATAGTTGGGACGGGGGTTGGAGGCAGAGATGAGAGCCAGGGCTAGGGGCACGGCTCTGCGGATGGGGGGCTCCCCATACCTCAGTAGGTCCCCGAACTGCCTGAAGGCCATCTCTACCCCAATCTCCTCCCCCATGGCAATAAGGGCAATGCCCAGCACAGCAACGGCCTGCTGAGCCGACAAGTCCACCTTTTCCTCCTTCTCTGCGGCATCCTTGGAGGCCTTCTCTGTCTCCCCGGAGGAGTAGTGCTCGCTGCAGATGTGGAGCAGGTTCTGGATCTTGAGGACGTTGCCGGTGCCAGCATAGGCACAGACGTCCACCATGGTGTGGGCCATGCTGCGGAATGGTTCCGCCAGCACCTCCAGGGCTGTCAGGATACACTCCACACTCTCTTGTTTACCTGTGGACACAGCACACTTTTCAGACACAATAACATTTGGTATTGAAAGGAATTACATTAGCTTTTCTTATCAGCTTGATGTATATTGTAGTAGAATAAACATTTATAATTAAATAGATAGTATTTATTTACTATCATCTATATCACACAACTAATGAAGTTCCTTGGGTCCAAAAATCTTCCGAAAGTACCTTTAAAAAAAAAAAAGTTCTAGCACAACTTTTTTGTTAGTAATTCTGTTTGTTGCTCTTGTGTGACCATTCCACCAATTGGCACAAACTCACTAAATATTCCTTTAAACAAGCCTACACCACACACCCAGCATTAACCTGAGGAATAGCTCTAAGCAAGCAGGTCGGTGGTCTAAACCATTGGTTTTCAACCGCTACGACTAGGGATCGAATCCCACATTAGGCACTTTTTTCTAATAAAAAAAAAAAAGGCTTCAATGACCCCCAAATCTTACAAAAGTCTAACCCCACCAGCGAGTGCAACGGGACTCTGGCACATTTGTAAGTGTAAAAGTTAAACTGCTTTTTACCAGTGTAGACATGGGGTGCACTTACAGTAAAAACAGTCGTTAACTACCCACCATGATTATTTTGGCCTGTACCATGTGTACTTGGGATAAAGACTTAGGCTGTGCCTATAGCAGTACATCACTGTGGCAGCCAGTAACCAACCAGGGCGGTAGCAGGTCTGACCCAGTTTTCTCCACTTGACATTATAAAGATTTGAACTGTCAGTGACCATCATTCCAAGTCCTTCCAGTAGCTTCCTTGATCCCTTCTAACCAGCTCATTGGAGGTCCTCTTTCAACTTTTTTAATCCATTTCTCTCCCATTATGTGTCCAAAGTACATTGATCAGTATGGGGTTCAAGTAGTGAGGCAAAGCTGTATACTATCACCCTATCTCTTCAACCTCTACATTAAATATATAATAGGCTCATCTTGATGAAATAGGTGTACACATTGGAGGAATGGAAATAAATAACCTTCACTATGCTGATGACACCACACTGCTAGCAGAAAATATGGAAGAATAAAGAGATTATTGAGAAAGTTGAAAGAACAAAGTGAAAATTCTGATTTAAAATTAAATGTCAGCAAAACCAAAACTATAAATAAATAGCTTTGAAATTCCACAAAAAAATTGATAGTTAATTACTTCATATTCTTAGGATTGATAAGATGGGAAGTTACTTAGAGGAAGTAAATAGAAGAATAGCACTAGGAAATGATGCAACGATGAAAGTGGACAAGGTTATGAAAGCATTTCATTCAAGACAATAAAGTGTAAAGACATTGGTATTCCCTGTGGTCATTTATGGATGTGAGAGCTGGACTCTTAGAATAGAAGAAAGAAAAAGAATTGAAGCCTTCGAAATGTAAACATGGAGAAAACTACTCAAGAGTATGCCATGGACAGATAAAAGGGCAAGTATTTCAATATCGAATTAAATGAATCCTGGTAGAGCCCAGGGTAACAACAACAATTCAAATAAAGGTTGGTTTTTTTTTAAATAAAATTTATAAAAAATCTTTAAACTAACACACTCTAAACTATATAGTATTTTAAAAAGTTGAAAAGCTTTTGATGGATTAATTTGATTGGAATAAATGTTAATGTCAAAACACGACACAATATACAGTCAAACACCATAAACACAAGGTAATAAGACCAAATCCAAATAAATAAATAGTGTGTGACATTTCAGTAACAGCATTGTTGCCATCTGAAGATGGCAGCAACACACTGTTAACAAAACATCACACACTATTTATTTATTTAGATTTGGTCTTATTACCTTGTGTTTCTAATCTAAATTGTGCCTTATCAAATGTGTCTGGGACCAATATGCTATTATAATCATTTTGGATTGAAAAACTGGCCTTGATGAGGTTATGGTGCTGATGTAACAAGCTCTGAGTGAATATATGCAAAAATAATTTTCTAAGCTTCTCTGCCATTGTACAGTGAAAACAAATTGGAACATTGTTGAAGCCAAGGAATTAGTTCATTGTAGATTGAATTATAAAAGTGTTGTTACAACTCTGGTGACCTACCCAGGTAACAGAGGCCCAGACCCAGGGGCAGGAAGCGGGCGAAGGTGTCACGCAGGTCAGGCTCGGCAGGTCGCTCAATGAGGGTCTGGAGGAGGGCCGAGGTGACGTCAGAGTTGCAGGAGCCCACGGCCACCAGGCCACAGGCCAGACTGGCAGCTCCCACCACCTCTATGGTGGACTTGGGGTCGTTGATCACTGGCACCAGCAGGCTCAGCACATCCTCCCGGTTAGATCCGGCATAGGCTAGACCCAGTCTGCACACACAGTCAACATAGAGTGGAGGACAGGCATGTGTGTGTGTTATATAAAAATTATTTAATTTAAAATTATATTGTTCTAGAATACTAAAACTAATCTCTGTAAAGTCGACCGCCAGACGGCTTTCTCTATATAAACTCATTGTTGTTGTTACCCTTTGGCCGGCTCATTTTTGTAATTATGTAAATACATCTTAATTCTACTCGCCTTAAGTCAGGTTTCTCAAATTATGTATTCTATACTTTATAAGCACAATTAAAGCAAATTGTGATTCAAAGTTGATTTTATTTCATTTTCCACGACTACAATAACTTCAAATGCTCATGTATTAAAAGAACCAGCGATTAATCTCTCATCTCAACAAAATATTTTATCATAACATACATACAACAGCCTCCATTCATGGTTGAAAGAAGATTCATTTAGAGTGTGATGCCTCTGAGACATCATAGAAAAACATGGCAATGCGCTACAGGTTTCAGAGATATGGTGCTAATACTAAGAATACCATGGACTACAAACTAAACAATGTGAAGATGTCAAAAAATACTTTACAAGAAAGGATATTGGAGACAAGTGAGAGGGGGAGGTGAATCTTGTGGGACAATCAGTACTGATAAAGGTGTTACTGGAGAGATGTAAGGCTGAGACAGATGACCCTAAGATAACAGTTTAAAGAGAATAGGCATAGAAAGGAAGCTCTGAGAGGACAGGAATGCTGCCAGCCACCAACTGATAGGCGGTTTGAGAAGAAAAAGGTAGGCTACAAATATTTGAGTTTAAAAATTATACTTGCAATAAATATCAACAATGAGGGGATCGGTGGAAGGGTGGTCTAAACTGTTGGTTTTCTACTGATACGACCCGGGATCAAATCCCACATAGGGCACTTTTTTCCAATTAAAAAAAAAAAATGCTCCAATGGCCCCCGATTCTTGCAAAAGTCTAATCCCACCAGCGAGTTCAAGCAACCAAATGGAGCTTTAGCACATTTGTAAGTGCAAAAGTCAAACTGATTTTCACATATGTAGACATGTGGTGCAGTTACAGTAAAAGCAGTCACCAACTTCTACCCACCATGATTATCATGGCCTGTACCAGGTGTACTATGGATAAAAATATATATAATAATACAGTAAAACCTCTCTATAGTGAACCCCAATGGGACAGAGCTTTTGGTTCACTATAGCCACGGTTTGGCTTTTTTTTTTTTTTTATACTTTTAGACCATATAATTAAAGGACAGCCATACACACTGGAAGAGGCTGCCTCCTAATAGTGGTCACTTTGTTTTAATTCCCATAATTGACCTATTTCCTTACATTAATACTGAATAATAAAAGAAATTATTAGATGATAGGTTCTTCTTATCATTAACATACATGTACCTCTATAAAAATAATTAATTTACTAATGTACCTCTATGTCTAATTTTAAAATCAAGATAAATCCTAGGCAAAGTTTTATTAAATATATATTCAAAGATATAAAATGATTTTAAAACATTTTTATCACATTATATAATACAATGTTTACTTGGAAAAATTGCTTCAGAGCACTTTTCAAGCATTGCACCTTTCAAATAAAGTTAGTGTTTTTCTTCCATTTCATGTTCCCACATATTCTTCTTAAGTCTAGATTTTTTTAACTTGTCATGCAAAACATTGCTGGCTTTAATTTTAAGTTCAAGTTTAAGATATATGGCGCAGACCATCAGCAACTTTCAGTTGCACGACAAGGAGATGACTTTTTCTTAATTTTTAAGTTCGTTATAAGCATAGTATTTTAAATAGATTTTATTATTTTGGAGCCGAAAATAGGTTCGTCATAGGGGTAGTTCGTTATTATAAAAATTGCGAAGTTCATTATAAGGATGATATTTTCAATGGAATGGAATTGGGAATTGCCTTAGATTCGCTATAAGGGAAGGTTTGCTATATCCAGGGTTTGTATTAGCGAGGTTTTACTGTATATGAAAAAAACAATAGAAAAAAATAAAATAAAAAATATATATATATATACAGTAGAACCTCCATGAGAGGGCAATTGCGCTACAAGACACCTCTCTATAAAGGACAGTTTTTATTTGCAAAATTATCATTTTTACTATTTAACAACTCTCCAGTAAGAGGACATCTTTCCCTAAAGGACACTTTAGCTCTGCAATTAGGTGTCCTTATAAAGAGGTTCTACTGTATATCAACAATGTAGTGGATATATAAGTTATATGTGGGAGATATGTTACCCGAGGACAGCCCCAATGCGCATGGTCATGTTGCTGTGCAGGTTGTAGTCACAGAGCAGGGCCAGAGCTGGGTCGCACTCATTGCGCACGCCACAGTTGACAATGCCACAGGCCAGCAGGGCTCCAGCCTTGATGTAGTCCTCAGAGGAGTAGAGGTACTTGTCGATTTGGGTCAGGCCGCCGTCCACATCCCACAGCAACACCAGTCCCAGGGAGGCTGTGGCACTCAGCATGCCTGCCACACACACAGCTTATTTACTTACTACATATGGAGGGATTCCATCAATGTTTCTCCTTTCTATTTAAACTATCCCTTGAAATTGTTTATTTTTAAAAAAGAATCATACGTGTCTATAATAGTTTCCAATTTTGATAACAGATGGCGCGCTAATGCATCATAATGTAATTGTCATAATAAAAGACACAAATTGATATTTGCTGAAGAGCAATTGCTCGAAGCATTTTATATTTTTATAAATGAATGTAATTCTGCTGTCCTCAAAGCTTATGTCCATAGTTCATCTAAAATACCCATTCCAAGAGTCTAGCATCATTGTCACTATAAAAGGAAGATCGAAAAATGAATCGAATCAAATAAATCGAAAAACAGAGGTATGGTAGATTAAACTGGCAAAACCGCTGGGAGGGTTCACCACTGATGAGCCAGAGGCCCTCCCATTAATTTTTTCCATTGCAGTAAGGACAGTAGAAATTATTTATTTTAAAAAAAGAATCATTCACGTCTATAATAGTTTTGAAAACTATCTCTACTAGTGCCCTTATTATAATAAGGCAATATATATAACGAGCCATCTATATACAGGTAGAACCTCCCTGTAAAGGACAACACCTAATTCCAGAGCCAAAGTGTCTTTTAGGGAGAGGTGTCCTCTTACCAGAGAGTTGTTAAATAGTAAAAATGGTAATTTTGCAAATGAAAACTGTCCTTTATAGAGAGGTGTCTTCTAGTGTGAGTGTCCTCTCACGGAGGTTCTACTGTATAAAAGAAATGACACCATTATATACAGAGCATTCCTCTTATATAGATGATTCTGTTATTACGTTTGAAAATGTACCAGCCTGGCCTTTTATTAATTGTTTGAGGAAGAGAGCATGGCTCACACAATGTGAATATTTACATATAACTGTCCTCAAAGCTTATGCCAATAGTTTGCATAAATACCACATCCAAGATTTCTCCTACAGCATTAGATATATAAGTAGAATTGCCTTATAAAATAGTAGGGCTCTAAAAGGTGGTTGATTAAACTGGCCAAACTGCTGGAAGGGTTTATCACTGATGAGCCAGGCCCTCCCAAATATTTTTCAATGCAGTAAGAATTTTCTCTATTTACAAGAGAAACAAAGAGATTTCAAACTCTACACAGTTATCTCTCCAGAATGTGTGGCATACGCACCGTGTTCCTTGTTCTTGTAAAGCCACTTGTTGCCGTCCTCAGTCAACAGCTTGTCCTGGCCAAATCCAGCATTCACAAAGCCATTGACAAAACTGGAAGCCAAGTTCTGACGAGCGGAATCCACTGAGGTTCCGGGGGCAAAAGTTGGCCCTGTAAACAACAACAGTTGGTCCCTTTATTCTATGGGGGAGTCCTGTCATACTTACGTGTGTTGTCAAGGTGGGACTTGTAAATGTCTTCTGGGGTCTTGGGCTCCATGATGTCCAGCTGCACCATGACAGTTGTTGGTTAAGATGTGTAAAGATTACACGAATTCCATGAGTTCATGCTCCTTGAGCTAACACAGAATGGGGTGTAGGGGTGCAGCTTTTGTTGATCATGGCACACTTTGATGAAAATCTGACTTTGCCTGTAATTTGAGATCGTTCCTAACATGGAAGCAGACACTTTTGCTGCCGACTCTAACATGAGTACAGACACAGCTCCTCTGTATCCCTGGAGAAGGACCCTTGCTGAGATATATCAACCGGTCAGTTGAACTCAGGATTTTTAAAGAGGTCTTTCTCCTCTTTCTAACAATGCTGCTGTTAGTCCGCAACTACTTATTCGTCAGAGTTATTCTGCTTGTTTCACAGCTGGTCTTCATATCTGGAGGTCATTCCCCTATCCGCCACCTGGGGACGCATCCTGTAGCAGTCAGCTCTGCCGAGGGCCATGACAGAGCTCAGCAGTGTGGGATGGAAGTCACACATACAACCTCTTTAATTCAACAGCCCGAAGGAAAGGTGCTTCCTGTAGAGAACTTAGCTTGGCAACCAGTTGATTTATAGTAAGTGTTGAAATGAAGAGGTTGGAGTGAAAATAATTGTTGCAAGTTGATATTTGTTATAGAGATTATAAAATGAAACTTAGAGCAAGAAATCAAAATGACAAAAAAAGGATTGAAGAATAATCTATTCAAAATTTTGTTAAAGTTTTCCAACAATGTTTATCATCCTCTGTATGTTGGTCAAGTGAAGTAAGAACACGGGGTGAGTATATCCAAGTAAATAAGAAATTGAAACTATTTTTGACGCATAGATAATTTTTTTTAAATGAAACAATTTTTTATTGCCCTTACTGCAATGATATGGGAAGGCATTGGAGTTTCAAATAAGAATCATATGGGTCAAAAATAGTTTCAATTTCTTATAACAGATGGAGCACTAATCCCAAGTACAGCACACTAGCAGTGGTGTCTGATTCCCCTCTTTGGTTACTGGGACCCCACACATGCACAAGTGGAGAAAATTAAAACCCAGATTGTTTGGCCATGTGGTTCTCTCACCAACATTTCTAGAGGAATAAATTACATAGCAGTTTTGGTCTCAACAAATTTTGAATAGATTATTCTTCAATCCTTTTTTTTGTCATTTTTTGATTTCTTGCTCTAAGTCTCATTTTATAATCTCTAACAAATATCAACTTGCAATGATTAGTTTCACTCCAACCTCTTCAATTCAACACTTACACTGGTTTACAAGCCAAGCTAAGTTCTCTACAGAAAGCACCTTTCCTTCGGGCTGTTGAATTAAAGAGGTTGTATGTGTGACTTCCATCCCACACTGCTGAGCTCTGTCATGGCCCTCGGCAGAGCTGAGGGAACTATTGTTGGGTGTGTCACCTCTGTGAATAACATTTTAACCTTAAATTTCATTAGTTCATCAAGACATGGCATTTCATTGGTTTTTCATTATTTTTTTCTTTCTTTCTCCTTGTTAATGTCATATGACTATTCTATTCACGGCCTAAAATTATTGTAAATATGTATGTAGAGACAACAAATGTAAAGGCATACATGTATGACAGCACAAGTGTCCCTAGGGGGACATAGCGCTTTGAATTGGAATAAATCAATAAGACATGCATTCCACGAATAAAACAAATTACACCAATTCAACATTTACATCAGGGCAGAGCATGTCCCTAGGTGGCAGATATGGATTCCCATAGCCACCAGATATGGCTACAAAATGAGCAGAAACAACTCTGACCAATAAAACCCAAAGAACGGCTCTATGACAGGCCAGGAAGGGCCATGGCCAAAAACCACTAGTCATGGCGGAGAGCTTTATCATCAGTGATCTAAGGATGAAGACATGGGAAAGCTAAGCTAGCTGGGGTAGTTCTGCCATGTACACCAATTGCAGGAATGTCTCACCTCCCGGGCCAGGGCAATGAAGTGGTTATTGAGATGGGCGTTGGACATGATCTCTGTGAGCTCATCATAGTCCTCGTGGTCGTCCCGCATTTCAATGACCACTTGGTGGCGGGCCAGCATGAAGGCCATCTGTTTCTGGACAAGTCTGTCAACACAACAACAACGTCTGTCTACTGGTTGATAATGGGACCTTTTGGGTGAATCAAGGAGTTATTGGACACCTCACATACATACAAAGATGGTCACACCTCCCCTTCTAGTACAATTCACAAAATAAAATTGCTGCTAAGTGATAGTCAGACAAAATCCATGAGGCTTAGAGCACTTACAACAACTTGCCTGATGTTTCTAAAAGATGCTTTCAGAGAAAGAAACAAATAAATATAACTTCTTAGAAATAAACTTTCAATTTTGGATTTAGATGCTGATTGCAGCAGAATGAGGATACCTGTGAGAGAATAATTAAATGACCATTATATTTAAATAACATCTTTAGTTATATTTTGTAGCCTACCTCTACCCACCATGATTATCATGTCCTGTACCACGTATACTAGGGATAAGCAAAAAAAAAAGTTATATTTTAAAAGATGTGTACAAGAATATCTCTAAAATTGAAGAAGAGACAATATTGTGAAATTAATTATTTCAATGATGTTGCTTTTACAAAGAGACATTGGACAGATCTTATTAATTGTAATATACAAGATTAATTGGTGTGGAGAGAAGTTCTTTCATACAAAAACTTCTCTAAAAGGCCATAGTGGGAATGAAAGTATAATTTCAATAGATGATAAGACCTAATCCAAACAAATAAATAGTATATGACGTTTCAGTAACAGCATTTTATTCTTTTGTCTGATGATGGTAACAACGCTGTTACCAAAACGTCACAAACTATTAATTTATTTGGATTAGGTCTTATTTTCTTGTAGCTATAATCTATAATCCAAATTGTGCTTTATCAAAAGTATATTTTTAGTGCAACTTTTTTTTAATTTGATAATTATTCATATTTGATCTTATTCAATTACTATATATAAGCATTATAATATTTTAAAAATTATACTCATGGACTTAAGAAAGTGGAAAAATCTTTGATATCGCCAGTAGTTTATTTATTTATTTATTTTTCTGAAGGAGATAGAGGCAATTTTATTCACACTTGGTTATCTTGTGTGTCTTCAATAAAGGTCATTGTAATATCATTGTAATCAGTGTTATTGTCTGAATCCCAATATACATGCTGAAAGGTAAAACTTCTTTAAGTTATGTCCATGAGTCTTTATCATGCTTAAATATCTTCTATAATTTTAATTGAATATGAGCCATAAATTAGTTGTAAATGATTTTAAAATAAATAAAAATTACACTTTTTTTTTTAGAATTTTCAGCACTTTCCAGGATTTGCACCCAAAAGTTAATTATATCTAAAGGGCAGATTTTTTGGGAGTAGCACCTTTTTTTCTAAGGTTATTTTATGAAACTACATGCATAAAAAAAAAGCCTCAAACTGCATTTCATTTTGTCCTAGCTTTAAAAAATTTTGAAACTTTTTTGATATTTGTGTGCACCATTTTTTAGTTATTTGCACTTTTTAAAATCAAAGTTATTTTTATTTATTAATTGAGTGAATATAGTTTTTGAGAAAAATATAGAGTAGAACCTCCCTTTAAGTGGACACCCCGCTAGCTGACATCTCTCTACAAAGGACAGTTTGCATTGTCAAAATTACCATTTTTACTATTTAGCAACTCTCCGGTAAAAGGACAACCTCTCCCTAAATGACATTTTGGCTTTGCAATTAGGTGTCCTTTACAGGGAGTTTATTCTACTGTAAATGAATAACATTTTTTAAATAAAATTATGAAACTATCTTCGCTTGAAAAATGATAACATAAACACAAGGTAATAAAACCAAATCCAAATAAATAGTGTGTGACATTTCGGTAACAGCGTTGTTACCATCTTCAGACAAAAGTAGCGAAAAAAAGTACTTCAGTACTTTTGTCTGAAGATGGTAACAACGCTGTTACTGTCATACACTATTTATTTATTTGGTTTTGGTCTTATTACCTTATAATCTATAATCCAAATTGTGCCTTATCAAATGACAACATACTCTGCCCTTAAGACAGTGAGCATTGTGTGAGAATACAGATTTTGGTTACGTGTCAATAAATGTGCTCGTAAAAATATCTCAATGGGGCTTCTTATCAATAAAAATAAAGTGCTTCGTGCTTGTTTTAAAATATGATTTTATAACTAATATATATAATTAATAAATCTTTGCCAAGGGACTACTTGTCTTGATGTTTCAATTAGAAATAAAGGTAAATTTATGTTAATTAAATGATAGGATAATCTATCATAGAATATCACAAGATGTGTTATTTGACATACATTACCAATATATGGGGTCAATTTAGGAGTTCTCCCACATGTGTGCTTTGTTGAGCTTTATAATTCCATGTATCAAAATAGGATAGCTCTGCTAATTGATGTCAGTGTTGCCCACAATTGCTTATATTCACCTAACACAAGGTAATACAGTAGTAGGACACCCCACTAGTGGACACCTCTCCACAAAGGACAGTTTTCATTTGCAAAATTACCATTTTTACAATTTAGCAACTCTCTGGTAAGAGGACACCTCTCCTTAAAGACACTTTGGCTCTGCAATTAGGTGCCCTTTACAGGGAGGTTCTACTGTATATACTCTTGAATACTAATCTTTAAACCTGTGATATCAGGTTAAATGGATAAGAACTCAAGCAAGGACTTACGTGTCAGGACAGGAGTGGAAGATCTCCTCAATGATCTTCTTGTCATTCAGCTCCATGGCCACCCTCAAGGCCTCTGGGTAGCGGTTGAACTTGCGGAAGAGGCGGAGGGAGGCTCTCAGCAGGTTGGAGTCCTCAGGCTCGGGGACATAAGGCACACAGCTGTACACAGCAACATTCAACACTAGGACACTAGAGTCTGCAGCCTTTTTACAACAATCTTTATTAAGACCTTTTAATCTTATACACATTCTCCAAGCAGAAATGAAGGGATCATGCAGGAATAACAGTAATAATACAGTAAGCATTGTTAGTTATTATAATTTTTAATGCTAATCACATTAATGGTAATATGAAATTTATATACAGGAAAACTTAATTAAGACAATCAAGCTAATAAATTATTCTGGGTAAATTGGAGGAAAAAGAAATTTTACTTGGCAGTCTTTTTAAAAAGAGCATCCAAAAATAAAATGGTGAAGTATAAAACTACATTTCACCATAAAAAGTAAATAACATGTTTTATAAGATGCTTTATTCTTCCCACAGGTATCACTGGATATATTATATACAGCTTCTTAAGAGACAAGTTTACTCCTATGGCATCACAACAGGCTAGGAACATGTGTAAGCATATTTGGCAGAGAAAGAATTAAAGATACAATTAATCAATTGAGAACACTAAACAGTTTGTTAAAAAAAAAAAACTCAGAACAACACATACAAAAATCCATTAACAATTTCTGGTTTTGATTTTAAAATAACCAAGTAGTTTGGGAGGATTTCTACCTCCCTTACTTCAACCATGATGTCATTGTCCGCTTCTCCTGTTGTGCTTTCTGATATGGATTCTTCCCATACTGAGGTTTACTGTGGGCCAGACCTGATACCAACTTTGGCTGAAATCTCACCTGAAATAGAGCCAGAAGGGCCATTCACTGCTCCCTCTTTCTTCAATACAATCGACCCCAACTGATATTTCTATTGTGAATATATAGCTATCATATAAAGATACTAAACACAAGGTAATAAGACCAAATCCAAATAAATAAATAGTGTTTGACGTTTCGGTAACAGCATTATTACCATCTTCAGACAAAAGTACTGAATCTATGAAGTAATGAATCTAAATTCAGTACTTTTGTCTGAAGATGGTAACAATGCTGTTACCGAAACGTCACACACTATTTATTTATTTAGATTTGGTCTTATTACCTTGTGTTTATAATTAATAATCCAAATTGTGCATTATCATATAAAGATACTATATTTTTACATGGAAAACTTCCACATCAAATTTCAAGCTCAACTTGTCCTTGAAATTGTATTCCCATGGAAGAAACTTCCTGTCTGATACTATCAAGAGAGGACCATCAACTTCATCACAATGGTAACATAACATTTTCCTGACACCATGAAAGGAAGGATTGTAGAGTGTGCTCGGCCTATTTCACCCCTAATGGGAAGAGGAAAAAATTGAATACTGCTTAACATGATAAGCCTTCACTTAAGTCAACACATTTAGGACCAAATATCATACCAAAAATATATAGATTTAAAATAATTTGTATACTTTTATCATATGCATTAAACCAATAAAGTAATGCGATTAAATATATAATTGTTTGCATTTTATTTTAAAAGAAACTCATATGTGCCAGTGCAAGTGTGTTTGATCTTGCTTTTGTGTGGACCAAGGGTGAAGTAAATGTTTGAATGTAATAAACCCCCCCACTTCTTGAACAAGTTTCAGCTTAGTGTAAGGGTAAGTTGATTATTTTACATTTAGAGCGGAACAACAGCGCTAATTTAAGTAGGTGCCAACACCTCTGAATCATGCAAGTTAAAAATAACGTGACAACATTGATATTATTAAAACACTGCAAGGGGCAAAAAGAACTGTTGAACTTTAAATTGGTCAGGAATGGAAAAACAAGCTGCATATTTAAACTCTTTCCACTTATTGCAGAAACCATGACCAACTCGGAGTAGGAGTTGGAAAAATTCTTGATTTATATATTGTTAGGAATAAATGAAAAAAGTATTTTGCCTTGTTTAAGAGAAAAAAGGCTTCCCTATTATACACAGTAGAATCTCTATAGTCGTTTCTTCACCAAAATAATCATTTTTATTAATTAGTTGCTCTCCGGTAAGAGGATACATCTCTATAAAGGACACATCAACTAGGTATCCTTTAGAGAGAGTATTCTACTGTACATGTCATAATAATAAAATGTCATTAAGCTATCCTTTTAGTAAAATGAGAAATTGATTCAACAGTAAATACAATATATCCGCGAAGATGGGAACCAAGTGTCTGCTCCAGGCTGCGGCAGTATATAGGTGTGCCAGAGAGCCTGGAGCAGTACATTACTGTAGCATTCATTAACCAACCAGGGAGGTAAGAGACCTTTATCCCCAGCTTTCTCAAGAATGCACATCACATCACAAAGGATTTTCATCAAGACACTCTAAATATGACGAGTCATCAAGGACTTTGTTGGAAGACTACCAATAGACAAGATTTTCATCCATTTATATAGTGTACCAGGCAGGCTGGACTTACCTGAGCATGTAGAGGGCCACCCGGGGAAACACCTCTTCATCCACGTAGTCGTCGATGAGGTCCAGCTTCTCAATCTCCATGAGCAGGTCGCAGGCTTCAGCCTCGGCATTGTGCTTCATGTGGTAGGGCACGATCTCCTTGCTGAGGTGGAGCAGGTCCTCCTTGCGGGCCTCCGTGGTGCCGTCTAGCCACCAGTCCTGGGCAATTCTCCCCGGCCAGGTGCCGCACGTACTCGTGGCCCCACGGCCCGATGTCCTCCCTGTTGCCCTGCAGCTTGTAGCCCAGGCACTCCCGGCCCTCGCTGGCCGTCATGGCCAGGACTGATACAATGTCTGCACAGGCCCTCTGCCACACACAGCTCTGTCCTCAACTTCTGTGTGCCAACCTGGGTTTTAAAGATACATAGGAATCTTCCATGAGAGACCACCATGGCTTCAACTAGTCTCATAGGGAGGTCATCTCAGCCATATGGGTTCTTTCAATACAAACATAAGTGTTTTTGTAATCATTATTTTGCAATGCTCCTTATGATATATATAAATATTGTAACATATAATTTATTTAGAACTGAATTATTTATTTTTTTATGATACAGTAGAACCTGTCTTTAGTGGACACCTCTCCACAAAGAACAGTTTTCATTTGCAAAATTACCATTTTTTACAATTTAGCAACTCTCCAGTAAGAGAACACCTCTCTAAGAACACTTTGGCTCTGCAATTAGGTGTCCTTTACAGGGAGGTTCTACTGTATATTTTATGATGAATTGAAACATTTTGCCTCCCCTTTGCTTTTGTAAATTATTTTAAGAGATTGTTTTAAATTTTTATTTGAAGACTCTTAAATAAATTATTTTATCTTTTTTCATAAGCTCTCTCTCTCATAATTAATTACTTTACAATATGGTGGAAACTCAGCCTTTGCCGGTCCCAAGCCTGGAAGAAAAAGGAGTAGGAGCAGTAACAACTCGTTAAAAAACCTGGGCTCAGCTGTCCTGGCTAATAGTACCATGTAAGGGTTCCTGATCATGGGATACAGGATGAGCAGCATCTGTACTCCATGTTAGGAGTGGCTGCACATGGCATATGTTCCTCATGTCAGAGGCGGCCATTTCATATTGGAGCTAATTCAGCCTGCTACTGAGTAGTGCTCCCAGTCTTAATGACAAAAGCAGATGCATTCTACTCCACCCAATCATTATAAAGGTCAAATCTCCTTTGATGAGCTCTACTAATCCCCAGCATACACCATCTCAAGCTCTACAAGCTTGAGACCCTAATATGATTGAGTGGAGATAAGAAAGAAGAAGACAATCTGGTGGAGCTACTGCAAGTATCCCCTCAAATTATAACCTGGACAATCTAAGAAAAAGCAGAAGACTTCAAGGGTTACCGCAGATTAAAATAAAAGAAGCCATGTCTGTGAACACGGACAACAGACATCCTTCACCTGCCTCCAGCAACCAAGAAGTACCGTTAAGTCTTCTGATTGCCCCCAGCAATGGCTGAGACTTTGACCGCCTAGCCAAACTCAACGGCAGGGATGACTCAATGTGTCTTGCTATGGTTATTTTTTCCCTGGATGGAACTGCTAAATGCTGGTTTGAGAACGTGGAAGGTTATTTAACTTCATAGGAAAAATTTAAAAGCAATTTTCTTGAAATGTTCGGCAATGGTGAACAATTTTTTCAAAAGGCTAAAGCCAAACTAAATAATCACACCCAAAAAATGGATGAATCATCATTCTTATATGTAGGACATCCTCAACATCTGTCGCTATGTGAATCGTGACATGGAGGAAAGGAAAAAAGTTGCGCACCTCAAGAAGGGAGTTGCAGAAAACTTAAACCTAGCACTTTGTCCTATATAAATTGACATAGTTGAAGAATTTTGCAGCCATTGTTGCAGGATTGAGGCATTGGATAAAAAAGGATCACAGACTGGCTCATGTAGCACCAATTTCAGGAGACAGTGATCTAGAAATTGAAATTCTGATTCAGAGTTGTGAAAGAAGAAATAAAAAAACTTAGCAGCTAGCAATAATTCTCCTGTCTCAACAAAGAAGATGGAAGAGGAGGTAGCCCAGAGGGCAGAAGAGACATTAGTTCTGATTCTCAAGCGCTCAAACGTTCAAAGAAGCGGCCACAAAATTTGTTACAGTATAGAAAATGTAAAGTAGGAGTTTTAAAACTCTTATGTAGAAAAACAGATCAGTTTCTCACTGCCGATAACAACCAGATCTGTTTGCGCTGTAATAGAAAGATGCCAATCACAGTCGGTCCTTCAGATGCTCTCCTAGGTCTTTATTATTATTTTATTTATATTTAATTTATTATTAATATTTTCTTATATATCATTTGATAAAGTTTATTTGCTCTATTTGTTCTACTGTACGACAAAATGTCATTAAGCTATCCTTTTAGTAAAATGAGAGTGCCACTGATTCAACAGTAAATACAATATATCAGCTAAGATGGGAACCAAGTGTCTGCTCCAGGCTGCGGCAGTATACAGATGTGCCAGAGAGCCTGGAGCAGTACATTACTGTAGCATTCAGTAACCAACCAGGGAGGTACAGGTCCATCCCCAGCTTTCTCAAGAATGCACATCACACCATTGACCAATAGTTACCTTGGTGGCTGGATCCTTCAGCTTCTCCACCACTTCCTTCAGGGTGTTGTAGTGGGGGCGGAGGAACTTGAGGGGCTTGGGCACTGAGGTCATGGAGGTGGTGGAGGCCCGGATCAGGGTCCGCAGGCTCTCCAGGGACGGCAGGTACAAGGACTCCTTGTCCTCCTGCGAGCCATCACCACCACAAATGGACACAGCAGACAATTGTACTGAGAATTAATCCCCGTGAAAATTAATACACATTATAACTTTACTTTTTCCCTTTAAATAAAAAAATAGAAATGATTTTTACAAAGTCTTAACTACAAAAAATAACATGTCTACACATGTAGAAAGGCCTACATGTAAGAAATGGCCTCAAATTACAGGCAAAGTCAGACTTTCACCAAATGGTGCCTGGATCATGTTGCCATGATCAATGATAGCTACACCCTATTCCATGATATCATGGGGATAAGAAACATCAACAAAATAAGACCAAATCCATATAAGGTTCGTAGTTTCTGTTTTTTTTTACATTTTTTTGTAGTTATAATCTATAATCCAGATTGTGCTTTATCATTTTACAAGCCTCATTATGCAGCTATGATGAAAATTGAAAATAGGAAAGTGATGAACTCCTCCTAAGGATTTTGTTAATCTTCAGACCCCTTTACTGTTGTATTACGGTGATTTTCTTATATACTCTATTTGTTAAGGAATATATGGAAGCTATAACATAGTATTTACACTCGTAAACAAAACTTAAAGAAATGGAAAGTTTTGATGTCGCGGATAGTCTTTTTTTTTTTAAGGAGACAGGCGGAATTTGTTCACACTTGGTTATTTCGTGTCTTCAACAAAGGTCACTGTGTATCAAATATCTTTCTCAGAGTTATTGTCTGAATCTTGTCGAGCCGAAGACATGTCGGCTACTCCAAGCCATGGCAGTGTGCCAGAGAGCCTAGAGCAGTGCTTTACTGTGGCATCGTTTACCAACTAGGGAGGCAAGAGGACCAACCCCAGCTTTCTCATAGATGCTCTTTCAAATCAAGAGAAGTGCCACACAAAGAGCAGTGATCAAATTATGGGGAATCAATCTTACCAGGAGCCTCTGGACCAGCATGTTCAGCTCTTCCTGAAGCTGCTTGTCCTCTTCCGACTGCACAACCAACACCGAGTGAACTAGCTGTGCTAGAGGAACTATTTGTTTTCATTAGGTGGTAACATCTTAATGAGAACACACCTCTCTAATGGAGATTATAAAACGCTGGCAAAAAAAATACACATTAGTGAATATCTACCAAAACAAAAAATTAAATTAAGAAAAATGCCTCTCTCCTGATGGCTTGAACCATCTGTAGGAATAAATATTCATTGATTTGGCCAAGTCTTGAATAATTAAAAATCAACCAATAGTTGATATTTATTCCGACAGATGGCACAAACCATCAGTAACCTTTAGTTGCACAATCAGGAGATGTCTTAATGTATCCACCTGGGTCCAGTACAATTTCACTTTTGTACTATTTTTTCAAAAAAATATTTTTATGAACAATTCAAATACAGAGAGTGTAACCTCATTAATATGATAATTCATAGTAGTCATGATAAGTTATTACTATTGTGTGTGTGTGTGTGTGTGTGACTGTATCGGTAAACTTCAAAAATCCCTGGGTAGAAACCATAACTAGGATGGTGTCACTATTGTATAAATGTATTTCAAGACTATAGAAACAACAATAATTTAATTATAACAGATCCAAGTATTTTCACAAGGGGATCGGTGGAAGGATGGTCTAAACCGTTGGTTTTCGACCACTACGACCCGGGTTCAATTCCCGCATTGGGCACTTTTTTCTTATTTAAAAAAAAAAAATGCTCCAATGGCCCCCAACTCTTGCTAAAGTCCAACCCCACCAGCGAGTGCAAGTAACCAAACGGGGCTCTGGCATATTTGTAAGTGCAAAGTCGAACTGCTTTTCACATGTGTTGACATGTGGTGCACTTACAGTAAAATGCAGTCGCCTACCTCTACCCACCATGATTATCATGGCCTGTACCACGTGTACTAGGGATAAGCAAAAAAAAAAAAGTATTTTCACTTCTAGAAATGTATATTTAATACCTTTTGTAGATATATTTTAATTATATAGCAACAAATATATTTTAAGAAACTGCTAATTTATTATGTTAATTGTAGATATATTGCCAGACATTCATTTCTTTTGTACAAAGTTCTCTGTTCTCGTTTCTCTCTCTCTTTCTCCCAACATCATAAGACTATTTTTTACGGCCTAAAATTATTGTAAATATATATGTATACTTGAAATATAGATGCAAATAAAATTAAATTGAATTAAATAAATTTTAAACTATTTGCAGTTTCTCTATTCAGATATTGGGAGTCAGTGGCCTGAGGAAGCACGATATTATTTTATTTGATTCAATTATGTGTATGGACAATTGTGAAGGCATACATGTATGACAGCGCAAGTGTCCCTAGGGGGACATAGCGCTTTAAATTGAAATAAATAAATTGTATAAATGTATGTTGAACAAACAGAATCTGCAGTACTGATGGATGATGTTTTACTGGAAATCTTGCACCTAGATACCTATAATCCTGTAATCTTTTTTTAAAAAATCATTTAATTAAAAATTTGAGGTAGAATTTTTCAACTTTAGGTTGCACCTTACAAAACTTAGACAACATGCACTATTTTTTCTTCAATCTCCGGTGCTGCCAGCCAAGAGAGGTACCAGAAACCTCCTCTTGTTACCTTACTTGGGACGTTACCATTCCATCTCTCTCCCATTGCTTTGCTTCAATTTCTCCTTCCTAAAGCGCCACATGGTTGCTCAACATCATGGTCTCCTGTGATACTATTTTACTAATTTTAAATGTTTATTAAAATATCAAAAAGCAATATGTTTCTTTATTACAGAAACACCGCGAGCTCTCGCTCTTCAACGGGCAAAGTTTTTTTTGTTGCTTATCCCTAGTACACATGGCCATGATAATCATGGTGGGTAGAAGTAGGCGACTGCTTTTACTGTAAGCGCACCACATGTCTATACATGTGAAAAGCAGTTCGACTTTGCACTTACAAATGTGCCAGAGCCCTGTTTGGTTACTTGCACTTTTGCAAGAATCAGGGGTCATTGGAGCATTTTATCAGAAAAAAAAGTGCCCAATGTGGGAATCGAACCCGGGTCGTAATGGTCGAAAACCAACGGGTTAGACCCTCCTTCCACTGACCCCTCTAACGGGCGAAGTAACAACTAAGAATGAGCACAGGAAGGGGGCGAAGTTTATTAAATAATGATTGTTTAATCTTGATTTGAAGTATGACAGTTCTGGGATGTCTCCTGTTCTTATGTTTGGATTTCTGCCTTGGAAGGTATATTACAGTAGTGGCACTCTCTCCTCCCCATGCTCACTCTTAGTTGTAACTTTGCCCATTGAAGTCTCACGCTGTTTTCATAATAAAGAAACTTATTGCGTAAGATTTTTGATATTTTTAATATATCGCAATCTTATATCTGAATAAATTTTTATAAAGACTAGGTGTATTTGTAAAATCTTGTGTTTGTGTTTTCTCCTGATTGAAATTTTGAATAAAGAAAAAAAGTCATCCTGTGCTAAATCAGGAAGGTGTGTAAGCACAGCGGTGATATTTTTTGTCAGATAAGTGAGCACCGAATAAGCCAATGTGGCTGTGAGTTATCATGATGAAGCCACCCATCTTTATTCTGACATCTTTCTGAGTATTTCTTTCACACAGCTCCTGTCACCTTTTCAAAATGGCAAGATTCTTGTGTTAAATGTCGTCTCAGTTGGTATTAATTCATGATATACAACACAAGGTAATACGACCAAATCCAAAAATAAATAGTGTGTCAATTTGGATTTGGTCTTATTACCTTGTGTTTATAATCCAAATTGTGCCTTATCATGATATACAGAGTTCTTTGCTGTCCAAGAAAATGATGAGCAGAACCTTCCTTTTTGACTTTCCAAACTCTGGCCCTTTTAGTGGCATCAGACAGCTATATGAATTTGTAGATGAGAAAAGAACATAAAAATTTTAATCAATTTTGTAGATATAAATACAACTATCTTTTGAACTGGGAAAGAGAAGGAAGGAAATTTTGAGGAAATTGCTTTTGTAGCTTTGTTTTTTTTTTCTTCTCCTTGACCAATTTTCTTTGGATAATTGTGTAAAATAATTGAATTGTTTAAGGTATAAGGTTGTTTATAGCCAATATAAAGAAATATATTGACGCAAATATCCCTGAGTTTGGGATATCACGTTATAGGATATTAATAAAGTTAACCTGGCCCTTTTTGGGTATCAGTTCATTATCTGCCAACCAACCCAATGCTTGTGGGAATGGAAATCTAATGCTGCACATGACTGGTATAGAGCAGGAGGGACAAGTTCTGTCCTCCCAAGAGTACAACAGTCTTTGATTTCCAGACTGGTTATCTACGGACAATGACTTTCCAGAATGGTTTCAAGGTTTTCCCACTATGTACTAAGTGTCAACATGCAACCCCAAAACACATTATTGACTCATCCATTGATTAGCTCTACTCATCTCCAGCAGACACCATCAACAAGCTTTACAAACTTGATACCCTGATATGATTGAGTGAGGTAAGGAAGAAGATCTGCCAACCATTGGCTTGATTGGACTGTTTGCCTTAAGTTAGGAAGAAATTCTGTTTTGGGAACCTTACACATTCAATACTTTAACTCTACATAGCTTCTTTCTACATCATAAATTGGGATCTCTGACAAATCTTTAAAATTCTTCTAACATTTTGATATTTGGTAAAATTCTTATTTCTGCAGTTAGAGTGGCAACATGGCATCAAGGTCAGGTTAGATTGTTCAAAAATTGGAAGTATTTTAACAAGACCAAATCCAAATAAATTAATAGTGTGTGATGTTTCTGTAACAGTGTTGTAATCATTATCAGACAAAAGAATTTTTTAAAAAACATTTTTCTCTAATTTCTTTTTTTTTTTTCTAATGATGGTAAAAATGTTGTTATCAAAATGTCGCACACTATTAATTTGTTTGTATTTGGTCTTATTACCTTGTAGTTCTAATCTATAATCCAAATTGTGCCCTTTCATCATGGAAGTATCTTTGTTAACAGAGAGTAGACCTAGCAGAGAATAATCTAATCAGCAGCATATTTTTACATGGCTAAAAAAAATAAGTACCTAGGGTAACTATTAAATGATTTTTTAGAAACTGCAGTTACTTTTTAATTTAAATAATGAAGTTTTTATCATTATATATTCATAGGAGTTTGTTAATTCTATTTATGACACAAAATAAGAGCTTTTTTGTATTTAATTATAATCTAAAGTAATAAAATTTATTTAAAGTTTATTAAGTATTTTCATACCACACACACAATACATAATGACAAAGAGGTAATAATGGTTATGAGATAAAATGCACAAGATGTTTAATCTATTTTAATATTGAAATATTCCATTCCACACACAGCCATTTATATTGTTCTAATATATATATTTTGGGTCGAAATTTTAGAAAACCATTTTTGGTAAAAGTTATTGTTTATACAAAAAATAGCTTTTATCAAATATTTTTAGTTTTTGACATTTAAGTTGTGTAGCTTTACTTTGTGTGATTATGGGTGAATTATTTCCAAGTTATGTTCGACATCACAAGTAATGGTAATGTGATACAATTTTTTATAAAAATGGCCTAGGTACATACATATCAGTCATAATTATTTTATTATATTAGTCGGTTATTAATGAGGTTATTAAAAACTCAATATAAATGTAGATATTATTACTACTTTGTGTCCTAAACAAAAAGTAAACATAGTGAATAGAAGACCTAAGCCTAAGATGACAAGGCAAAATTTAGCAAAACAAACTTTTTAAGTGAATTACCAGCTCAGGTTCTTTTTCCTCTTCGGGCTTGTTTGGCTTCTTGCTTGCCTTTTCATTCTCGTTTTGAGTTTTGTCTTTCATATTTTAAAAAAAATTACTATATAAAAATTTTAAACTAAATGTATAAGCCCGTTCACGACTCAAATGTTGTTAAGAAAGCGGCTAAGTGTTGCCAATTTTCAAAAAGACAGATTACTAAAATATTCTATAAAAAAATTATATATTATTATTTTTAAAAAAATAAAAACAAATGAAAATAACGAAAAAATACTAGTATATATCTGTAATATTTTAGAGCCTTTTGACAACCGAATTAAAAAACCGAAATTAAAATATAATCAATTTATATGATTAAAAAATATTCAATTAAAATATTTTCATTCATTTCGAATAAGTACAGATCCCAGGCCAACAGGACTTGCATTTGTTATTAATTTAGTTCTGTGACCAGGAATAAAGTAACTCAAGAATTTATTAGCGGCTAAAAGCAATTTAAGTTTCTGGAAGGATTCTTCCACTTTCCTTGTCCATCTGAAAAGAACATTGTACTTTGTAAGCTTTACCAATGGGGATCATTCAGCGAGGCTTATTTTGTAATCACTCTTTAAACAAAATTCTCAACACCAAGAAGCTCTTCAACTCTTTTTTCATTTTGAGGCTTTCTAAAATTTTGAATGGCCTCAACCTTACCTTTACTCAAACTTATTCCAATTTTGGATAGGCAATAATCCATAAAATCAATATATCTTATATATATAAAAATCAATTGAAAACAATAGAAAAAAATAAAAGATAAGTGGGTCAGGTGTTGATATTAAAAATAAAGAAGGCATCTCCTGACCATGAACACATGTGCTTTTTAGATGGCAGAGCGCCATCTAGTGGAGCAAAAATAAACTAAACGTTTATTTAGCTTGCTCCGTGATATTTTTTTTATGTTTTTCTATTGTTTTTTCATGTGTTAAGCGTCTTTACGCAAATTTGGCCTTAAATACCCATTTCTTGATTTTTCGGGAAGCCATTGGGACCCAAAAATATTTTTGGTCGCAGTGGTTACAGCCTTCTCCACGCTGACGAGCGCCAATAGCGCGAAACGCGTTCGTGGATGGCTTTTCTTGATTTATCAAGAAATTGGGTTGGCCAAATATCACGGAGCAAGCTAAATAAACGTTTAGTTTATTTTTGCTCCACTAGATGGCGCTCTGCCATCTAAAAAGCACATGTGCTCGTGGTCAGGAGATGCCTTCTTTATTTTTAATAAAAAATCAATGTTTGTTTGTTTGTATGTCCGGTATACAAATTCGCAGTAGTTCACTAATTCAAACCAAAATTTCCATACATAGGTAAAAAATACGGAAAACGATAGGCTATTTTAAAAAATATATAAATCAATTATTAAAACTCTATATTCAAATTATTATACTTAGCTCACGAACAGCGCCCTCTATCAAATATTAGATTAAATTATGCTGATGCAAACAAATAGATAATGCTAATAATAATAAAAATCTTATCTAAATATATATCACTAGGGTAGATATGCACACGGTCAATCCCCGGCGAAGCCCGGGTCACCTGTCTAGTATATGTATATATTTAATTAAAAGGTATATTTTTGATCTAAAATAAAACAAAACATTTTATTCCTTACAAAATATATTTCTGAGACTTATATTTTACTAATTTCTATTTTTTAAGTTGACTCCTTTTTTTCTAATGTATCAAGAACTTTCTTTAGTCTTTCATAGTGTTGTTCTCTTATGTCACCATAAATGATTATATCATCAAAATGAAGTTTTTTTTCACTTTCACGCGCGCGCGCCTTTAAGTATTTGTTTAATTATTTTATGAAAGTTTTGGGATACAATTTATTCTGAACATGAGTATTTTGAGCGAAACGAACGTTTATGCGTAATGAATGTTGTGATACTCTGGATTCAGTCTGTGTTTACTGAAGTGTTGCAGCACACAGGAGCAAAGAAGATAAAACTCAAGCCTCTAAATTAAGACATCGCAGCCGAAGAAGGAAGTAATGGGTGTGTCCGCTTACTACACACAGGAACTAAAAACCAACTTATTGTTTCACAAAACGGCGGTTATTTCTAAGGCGAAAGGGGCGTTGTCGTCGTCTAAAGACTGGATAGTGACCCTGAGAAATAGTGATACCCTGAATTAAACATTTGAATTCACACAAAATCATCCATCAGAAACAAGAAAATATTAGGTTTACAAATTTTTTTGCCTTTACTACAATAATTTATACATTGGTGAAACCTCAAGAAATAAAGAACACTACTAGAATATAATATTTATAAGCAGAACCCAAATTCCCTAATATTTAGCCACATCAGAGAAATGGGACACACTACAGACTTCATTAGTGCTAAAATACTCCATAAAAAATCCACAAATTAAATCCAAAGACTCATTTTTCAAACAATAGATCCCATGAAGAACCTTAAATCAATAAATAAAAGTATACAGCTACCATCACAATACATTCCCATCTATCTTTAAAAAAAACTCTAATAGGCATATAAAACCAGTCATTTTAATTTTTCTATTCACTAAATTCATTAACCTGTTCATAATTAATTTTTCAAATTTATTCAATTATGTAAATTCTTAAATTCTTTCCTATTACCTGTATTTACATAAATTCCTGTCTAAAAATGATTTACAATCTATTTCACTCCATTGCATTGTTTATACTTTTTAGTTAGTTTAAGAAGGCTTACCTGAAAGCTTCCTTTAATCAAGTAAATAAAAAAAGGTGCAGCGTGTCTTATGTTTTTGTAAATTAAATACATACTTTTTTTCTCGTTGTTAACAACTTCTGTCAATTATATTGGTATTTAAAGTGGTACAGATTTTATATAGAGTTTTATACATTTTTTTGATATTAATTTATAAATTATTACATATATGCTGTAAAATGTGGAGTGACATAGTCACAATAGACTACTCATCCAAATCGGAGTCATGGACCAGAGTGGGAGCACACTAGCCTGAAGAAAAATGAAGACCACACGCATAGGAACCTGGTTACCTCAGTTTGGAGGGGGCAGCACTTGGGAAGGTTAGAGTGGACTATGGGAGGGACTGAAATCGTTTTTTCAATTGGGCAGCATGACGACCAACCTACACCTGAATTGTCTTCTCCCTCTCTGGGTTCAGGAAAAACTCAGCTTATATGCTAATAATGACAGAGAATTTGTTGTCCTATAAAGGACTGGCATGGCCCCACATCCTTCCTAAGTTTCTTTGACAATGTTAACGACCTATAATTCGAACCTTACTGGCCCTGCATCCTTTTCCAGCGGTATCTTTATTGAACACCATTTTAAAGTTACATCAGGTTTTAAGTAAAACATTCCTTTGTATTACATTGTATAAAATATGACATATATTTTAAAATTGAGAGATTGCGATTGAAACTACTTTATTACAATGTCCATATAAGATTATATAAGGTTAATAAGAGAAAAATAGTAAAATTAAATATTATTTTAATAAGAGGAATCCCACTGATACTCGTCTGGTATGGTCACATTCCGTCCTGAAGTCGGACAGTATTCTACGTAGAGAGAGATAGACATAGAGAGTAAAAAGGTGATTTCATAAAAAAAATAACTTAATTTTTACATTATTAATTTTTGTTAATAATAGTCATCATTATTTTGAAAATTATTACCTCAAAGCATTTATAGGTCTCAAATGTATACATATTTTTGTGAAGCCTTTAATAGCATATTATCCCATACGTTATATAAAATATGGGTTATATTGATAATTCATTATTAAAGATATTAAAATAAAATATTACAAATATCTTTATCAACATCTATTTTTCTTTATTGCTCTGCTTTTACCGATGCCAATTTAACTGCTGTCAAAAGATATCCATTCAGTTTGTGGATCAAAACAACACCTATACATTTTATATTTTCAGATTCAACTCCATGTTATACTTATTTTCATATATTACCTACTCTGGCTTAGATTGCACTTTTATGAAGAAGGTTCCATTTTTTAGAGGCCAACTCAATATTGTTTTTCTATATTTTGTCATTGATGTGCAAATACCAAAAAAAAAAAAAACAACAACAAAAAACCAAACCCAAAACCAAAAAACTACTTTACATAATGATGTAAGATTTATCATTATAATTTAAATTTTTGGAAATAAAATCTTAACAGAAACCAAAATGGTAAAAGCCAAAGTAACCCAGAAGATATAAAGTCACTTAGAAAATTTTCATCAAAATAATTAATTTAGAGGTTTAGATATACAGGCATAGAGAGAAATTCGAAAAAAGATTAGGTGAATCTAGCTTAAAAATAATGATTAATGTTCATTATAAAAATATTATAAATATGATAATAAATATATTAATTCAGAGACAGAAAGTGAATCTTTTTTAAAAATATATTTCTATAGTCCTTCAAAGCGATTATCTGCGTTCTAGGAACCTGGGTTATATACATCAGCGATTATGATGATTAATAGTGATAATATCCCTATTTAGAGATACCTTTTTCTCGCTTATTACATGTCGGTCTATCTAGCTCTCAGTCTGAAGTATCACAGCTCCAAACAACAGTCTGAATAATCTGCATATGCCTCTACAAAATTGGATTATTCGTGGATGAAAATTGGTAAGATAATTAAGTAAGCAACAACAAATAAGTAAAATCCACATAAGCATCAAGCTGATATAAAATCCAAATAAGAAAAATTCTGAGACTAGTTCAATTGGGATCATACTTTTTTTCAGGTGGTGCCTTTACAAAAGCGTTTTTCAAATTCCGATTTTTATTAAATTATTTGATCTTAATAACATAATTTATTATGAACATTTATATTTAATATATATATTTAAAATAATGATTTCTGTTATATATGCACTCGGGGAAACCCAGGCGTTTACAGTGATACTAATTTCCACCAGTTGATGACAGTAGTTGCCATCTTTGTAGCGATAAGAATTATCGTTTTTAACATCCAATATCGCTGGATTTGTTGGTGTTATGAGAATAAATATATGAATTTTCATATAGACATTTGATGATTCTCAATCTAAATCGTATTCTGATCTCTATACAAATGTAAGACATGGAATTGTACTACATATATATAGCTATAGGGTTGTCAGAGTACTTTGAAAATTTGAGAATAATCGGAAATATTGTTTGCTCCACTTTAAAGAAGCTGCCCAGCGCCGTGGATTATTGGTTGATGATTCTGAGTGGGATGCATGCTTGGCTGAGGCGGCTTTGTTTCAAATCCCTTGTCAGATGCTACAGCTCTCTCTTTGCAACAATTCTCATCTTTAACAATCCAAACGACCCTAGGTCATTATGGGCCAAATACAAAGAGTATCCTTGTAAGGGCTTTTTCTCGTAGAGCCTCTGACGCAGATTCTGAGCAAATGGCTTTCAGAGCGCTTGAATTTCAGTTACGAGAAAATCGTCTTAGCTGCCACACCATTATGCACTTCATGCGCCCCTGAACCCTTTTATATTCATCTGAAGGTATCCTTATTGCTAATGAGGAAATGGTAATTGTAACACAAATGTATACGTCCCTCACACTAGACTAAAATTCAATTGTAGAAAAAAATATTGATTCAGTCACCGCAAATCCACGTGGCTTTTTCATGTCTGGTGGCACGGGAAAAACTGATCTGTGCAACACCCTAATCCATTGTGTTAAAGCCATTTGCCTAATTGTCATTCCGCTGGCCTCCGCAGGAATAGTGGCTACCCTTTTGTCAGGCGGCCAGACTGTCCATTCCAGGTTTAAACTGCCGATTCCCTTGCTTGAGAATTCGGTGGCTGCTATCCCAGTCAATAGCTCTGTGGCTGAGCTTATTCGGCAATTATCCTCAATAATTAGGATGAGGTTCCTATTGCCCACTACAGAGCGCTTGAAATTGTGGATCGCCTTCAGAACGGTTGAATAGAGCACTAATTAACATGATTAGAATTTATGTGAACACCTATCGGAAGAATTGGGATAAAGTGGTTCCATTTATTACCCATGCGTACAATACGGGGCGATCAAAGAAACCGTTGTTTGGAAGGCAATCCATGTCCCTTTTGGACGATGGGAATATCTCAGTAGAGAGAAGAGATCCCAGCATAGATGATTATGAGGAATTCATAAAAATTACATGCATAAAAAAGCAACATAGAAAAGTAATTATTAACAACACAGAGAAGACCCAAGAAAGAATGAAACGAATTATGTCAAGAAACACAAGGAGAGAAGTTATGAACCAGGAGAATTAATGGCAGTTTGGACACCTATTAGGAAAATGTGAAAAAACTGTTGAAAAAATATTCTGGTCCATATAGAATACTAAAGATGATTAGCTTCAATTATCTAATAGAACCGAAAGATAATCCTGGCCAAGACCCTCTGATAGTTTATGTTTCAAAACTGAAACCTTATTTTGAGAGAATAGATGAGGCCATTCACGAGGACGTGACAACCTCTGGAGGGGGGAAAGTGTTGCATCATGTTTTATGCGCCCCTCCATTTATTCAAACTACTCTATGATATTTTAAATTTATTTTAAACATATTATGTAATACTAGACGAATGACCCGGGCAACGCCCGGGTTTACCCGATTAAATGTTTTATTCAAACACTATTCGTTACAATTATAAATTGGCGCCGTGGATGTCACTCTTGTGAAACGTCCCGCTCCAAACTTTACAGTCAGATTAGTTACGATATAAATCTTCAAATCGAGCGAGCGTCTATAAATATTTCGATTTAGATCAAGTATTCTAATTAGTAAGCGAACAATTATTAATAAAATTTTGAAAATATTTCGATTTTAAACGTATTTATAACCTTGATAGAGGGCGCTGTTCGTGAGCTAAGTAGAATAATTTGAATATATAGTTTTAAGATTTAATTTATATATAAATTATATATAATATATAGCTTAGTGGTCATGGCATCTGCCCGGTAAGCGGAAGGTCGTGGGTTCGATTCCCATCCCTTGACACTTTTTTTTTTATTTTATCCATTCTGACCAAAATCTATCCGTGAACTTCACACAGTGAACTTCACACAGACAGAATAAGGCAATTATATAAGTAGATAGTTTCATTCCTTTTGTATCATTGTTATTGTTTACTAGACGAATGGCCCGGGCAACGCCCGGGTTTTACCCGAGTGCGTATATATTTTAAAAATGTTTTAATTAAAATACTATTCGTTACAATTATAAATTGGCGCCGTGGATGTCTCTCTTATGAAACGTCCCGCCCCAAACTGTGTGTGTCTTGAAAATATAAAAATAAAAATGTGAACGGAAAAATATGTCCAGGATAGCCTAGTGGTCATGGCATCTGCCCGGTAAGCGGAAGGTCGTGGGTTCGATTCCCATCCCTTGACACTTTTTTTATTTTATCCATTCTGACCAAAATCTATCCGTGAACTTCACACAGTGAACTTCACACAGACAGAATAAGGCAATTATATAAGTAGATAATCCAAATTGTGCCTTATCACACACTATTTTTTTATTTGGCCTTATTACCTTGTGTTTATAATCTATGACGTAATGCCGGCGGCGCGCGCCCGTTGACTGCCGGCGAGCACGTGACCTCCCTGTGCGCGCGCATCCGTGACAGCGATGAGGAATTGAGGAAAGACGGTCGTGACTATATATATTAATAATAATAATAATTATTATTATCATTAGATAATGATAATGATCATAATGATGATGCGCGCGCATCCGTGACATGACGGTGGAAAGACGGTCGTGACTATATATGTTGATAATAATAATAATAATAATAATATAATAATAATAATTATTATCATTAGATAATGATAATGATCATAATGATGATGCGCGCGCATCCGTGACATGACGGTGGAAAGACGGTCGTGACTATATATGTTGATATCTTAATTATTTATTTTGGAGAGAGAGGACGGACGCGCGAAGACTCAGGATCAACTACGAGGAAGACAACAAATAAATAAAAACACTGAAGCACAAAGGTTTCTTTTTAGATATAAAACAAACTTCTACTATCCTTACAGCGATGAAAAAAATATTGAGAGGGCTTAGCTTATCAGTGGTGAACCCTCCCAGCGGTTTCGCCAATTTAAACTACCAGACTGTTTCTTTAGAGCTCTAATACTGTATTGGACGATTCTTCTTATATATTTTTAGTCGAAGTAAGGTGGATAGAAGTTTTTTTTATCTAAATATAAGCGCCATCTATTGACCGTCCCCGCAAACTGGAAGTTCCAGGTCGGTGACAAAGCCACAACACCAGCTTTGGTAAATTGAGAAACGCCCACTTGGAGACCATGGTTTCAGGCTAATGTTCTCGTCAGATTAGGGCGGGCTTTGATTTCATGAAAAACCCATAATGGATCAAATTTAATCTTTAAAAGCTGGTAAAATGTCTAGGCCAATTTTCCGAGAGGAAGTTAATCTATTAAAATAAAGATCATCTCTCCTCTCAAAATACAGAGGGTGTTCACACTTATAGGAAACAAGTTTTATTATAAAATATTAAAAATTAACACCATATTTGAAAATTTTCAAATGTTCTATTTGAAAGCCTTTTTGTTTATTTACAGATAACAGACACTTTCTGATCATGGTCATACTCAAAAGATCCCATTCTTCCTTTACCACTTTCCAGAGACCTTCAATTGTCCTAGGGTGTCTCTTTCCAAGTGCTCTTTTAAGGCATCCAAAAATGCAAAAATCCATCGGGGCTAAATCAGGAGATTTTACAGGGATTCTGTTCTTTTGAATAGTGTTGATTCCTGTTCTTTGCCTTAGATCTTCCAAATAAGCTTGGGTTGAAGATGAGGTATGACTTGTGGCGTTATCATGGTGAAACCAGACTTTGTTGCTCTGTTTTCCATAGATAGAGGGAATATCATTTAAAAATATAGGTTCTAAAATATTGTTTTGATAGTACTCCGAGTTTAGTTTGGCATTTCTTTCAACTTTTCTTATTTTTAATTTTCCTTCATATGATATACCGCATGCCACCATAAATCCTTTGGGGTAACTTTCGGCACATTCCTTCAACCAAATTGGCTTAGATTTTTCCACCCTTTTTTGATAGTATATAGCTCTTTTTCTGTCGCAATCGGTTAAATATACCCATGCTTCGTCTTATGTAACAATAAATTTCCATCTATCAGCTCCCAAGAAATTTTCATAAAAATATCTGCTGATAGTGTGTCGCTGACGAATATGGCTCTGAAACAATTTGTGAACCGCATGTCTTTTTGTAGCTTTTAGGCCTAAATATTTATTTATTATTTTATTTATTGTTGACACTGATGTTCCTATTAATTTGGCTATATCTCTTTGTGGCATAGGATTTTCTTTTGTAATATATTTTTTCACTTTTTTGACAGTTGCAGGAGTTCTCACAGATATAGGGTGATAATCTTTTGTCCATTTCTCCGTAGGTGCTTTGAATAAAAACTTGATATTTTTGTCGTGAATAATATTATAAATACCTTTTTTAGAAATGTTGATATCATCTTTTTTGCATATTTTAATTTTTCCAAATAGGTAAGATTAGCTCTGGAAAGTGGTAAAGGAAGAATGGGATCTTTTGAGTATGACCATGATCAGAAAGTGTCTGCTATCGTGGAAAATCAGGTGCCCTTCTGTAAATAAACAAAAAGGCTTTAAAATAGAACATTTGAAAAATTTAAAATATGGTGTTAATTTTAAATATTTTATAATAAAACTTGTTTCCTATAAGTGTGAACACCCTCTGTAGACGCTGAAACTAAGAGCCATCTATTGACCGTGAACTAGGGGCAAAAATTATTATTATTTAAAAAAATTATCGCAATTCAATTCCTTATTTTGAAAATAGATAATACAAAACTATATCATTGTTTGATGAAGCATAATAAAGCTTTATATTAATTTCTCAAATAGGGTAAAAGGGCATTAAAAAAATTGTAAACTTGTTTAATTGAAAAAATTAAAAAATATTCCGGACAAAATCATCTTCAGGCCTTGGAATTACAAAAAAAGAATTTCTCAAGCTACTACCATTGATTAAACTAAATATATGGTCTAGATATCTAAACTTCTGGATCTAATGTCATAAATGTTTAGTTGCTATTTCTTCCAATAGATGGCAGCAACAGTCTCGATATTGATCTAGCAAACCGCTAGTAAGATTATCTATCCAGTTTGTTTTACTAAATTTGGTTTAATAAAAGTAGCGATACTATATAATTGTGTATATGAATATAAAATTCTCAATATTAGCCCAAAAACATTTCTATTTCTTAAAAAAAAAAAAAAAATTAGATTTTTACGTAAGAATATATTTGACTAGGGGCCCAAAACAAAATTCAAGTAGAGAGAGAGAGTATATTTAACTAGTGATGGATTAAACAATTAAAAAGATTTTCTGAGATTTTTTTTTTTCTTATTTTGAAACCGTCTCAAGTTTTCGGGTATCTCTGCCCTCCTACAGGAGAACATATACAATACCAAAACCTTTGGCATCAGGCGGCGTCATTATATATGGTCTCCTGTGGAAGGGCAGGGATGCCAGAAAGCTTGAGATGGTTTTAAAATAAAAAGAAACTCATCTCCAGAAACCTTTTTAATTGTTTAATTAATGTCCAGTAGATTTAAATCAATTGATAGCCATTGATAGCCACAGATAGGACCTGAGTGTGGGAACAAGTGTGGAGCCCAGTTATAATAAAATAGCACCTCTCTGTAGCTTGTGTTTCTAACCCCACACGGCCCAGGTTGAGAAGATGTAAATACCATCCTATCCATTATGACCGTTGACTGAATCCGGCCACACCCTGGTCTCTCTAGGAGATGGCCATTCCTCAAATGTTGGTTATTTCAAGTCATTTCACAAGGTCGCTCTGGGAGGTGGTCCCTCATTGAGCGTGTCTCTCAAGGGAGACTTTATCGTGTTACGTTTTGAGAAGATTGGAAACCAATTTTCGCAATCGACATCGTGGTGATCCATTAAATAGAGAAACAGTGAAGAAAACGAATCTGGGTCTTTGTGAAAAAAGAGACACAAAATTAAAATAAGATTGAGAAAGAGGGAGCAATCTCTCAAAACCACAAAAATCTGAGGGAAATACCAATAAAATTGCACAAATAGAGATAGGTATCTCAGATCGTAAATTTTATTTATTTGTAGAAGGTTTTGTGAAATTGCTAATTACAATTTATTAAATGTGTGCCTTTTGTTACCACAAATAAAGGACTGGAGAGAGAGAGAGAGAGAGAGAGTCAACTTAACTTTAATTTACATCGAGGGGTTTCCATAATCAACAAAAGATTTAAAAATAAATAATGAATAAATTCTCATTTTAAAAATATTTAAGTAAATTTATTTCTTGTCCCCTACACACACACTCTTATAGACAATCCCAAGTCTTCTCGTCGGTGGTTCTTCCCAAATGTGATTTCTACTCGTGCCAACCTTCAAAGCGGTGTGTAGTCACATTGCTGTGGGTTGTTAACTATAAATAACTCTCTGAATGACCCCTATAACGAAGGTGTTTAGAACGATAAACTATTTTAAACCTAACTAATATTTTACCTTTATAAAGTCAAGACATAAAATACACCACCACTACAATATAATATAATGCGGCTTGTGTGATTGTAAAACGACATTTGAAAATTATCCCGCATGTGTTTCTTTTCAACAAAAAAATCGAAATTTATTCCAAGGAGAAATAACGATTATTTCTAAACTTAGGGATGAGGTATGAATGGATGAATTGTAAAGAGTAATGATAAACGGAAAAATAAAAGTGTCCAGGGATGGGAATCGAACCCACAGTGTTCCGCTTACCGGGCAGATGCCATGTCCACTAGGCTACCCTGGACATATTTTTCCGTTCGTAAATAATACATAAAGTAATTTATAATATAATATAATATAATGCGGCTTGTGTTATTTCTCCTTGGAATAAATTTCGATTTTTCGTTGAAAAGAAACTCATGCGGGATAATTT
>CP092865.1:167781282-167844905 GCA_030710605.1 Cordylochernes scorpioides | reverse complement strand
GATCAACAAGGCAAACATTGATAAAGAAATCCCACCACCTATGTATTCGATTCAAACCCCATCTAACACAGGCTGCAAATCAGCGTAAGTATTTACTTTGTTTTCTCATCAAGTAATGGTGTCAAATGGGGAAAATCGCTTTGTATATAAATATTCTGATAGATTTTTTTTCTGTGAAAAATATACACTTCAGCTAGTTAGAGTTTTTTATTTTCTCAACGTTTCGACAAAAATCTTTTGTCTTCGTCAGGAGAAATAAATACAAATAAAGCATTTGGTAAGGCGTTAAAAATTACCTTGCCAAATGCTTAATTTTTTTTATTTCTCCTGACGAAGATAAAATATTTTTGTCGAAAAGTTGAGAAAATAAAAAAAACTCTAACTGGGCTGGGTGTCTATTTTTCACAAAAATATGAATGCCCTCCAGGCAACCACTATCTTCAGTATTCTGATAGATGCTGCAAACCATCAGAAACATAATTGCGCGGCTTCCTTTCTAATGTTTTTGACGAATTCTTTAACTCCGATGACCAGATTGGTCAACTCAATTAGATGTCTTAAGTAAGTAAAGGGTGTATTAAATATGTTCAACTTTACTTATGATATCTGTAAATAATGTGTTTATTTTTTAAATTGAAAATTGTCTAAATGTATTTGATATATTGAAATAGGCATCACACACAAATTCACTTTATATTTATTTCAAATTGTCTCAGTAGACTCTGCTCGGCTCGCTCGTTCTTAAAGGCGAGAGGTGGTGAAGGTCCGTGGCGCTGAGGACCGTATCTTCTATGATGGAATCTTGGGACAGGAGGAGTGAGTGAAGATACGACAGTCTTCCAGGGAGAAAGGAGAAGAGGCGGAAGCTTTCATCTCAGATGGTGACATCACCAGAATCTTTCAAGGCAGGAAGAAGAAGAAGAGGGAGAAGATTTCCTCCTAAAGGGGTCATCTTAAGACAGGTAGGGCGGGGGGGGGGGGGGGGGGGGGTGGAAGTATAGACACAATGTTCTTCCAAGGAGAGAGGAGAAGAGGCGTAGTGGGAGAGGAGAGGGCTATTCCATGAGATCAGGGACATCGTTTACGAAGGCAAAGTTGGAGAATTGAAGAGACATGGAGGCCGCTAGTGGTGTCTTCTAGGCCGCTCTACTGGTCAGCGGTCCTCCCGGACGAGGCGGGCGACGTGCCTCTCCCAACGTCGCTCCGCGGCCCGCATGGCCATAACGTCGTCCCAGACGTCAGCCCAGGTCCTCCGAGGAGGGACTGGACGCTTCTTCTTCCAGCACAACAGTCGCTGGAGCCAACTCATGTTGACAGGGGTTGGTTGCTCGATTAGATAGGGCGCTTGGATTACGTTCGTAAAGTTCGCTTGATGCTACTTCGTTGAGAGTTGCTAAGGGAGTGGTTCAATTGTTACACTTAAATTACATTTATATATTATGACAACAATCAGAGTTAGATATCCTTTTATTCTCTCTTGAGGACTAATATCCATCACACCCAATCACTCTAGATTGGTTATATCAATCTTTACATATAAGTGGCGTAGGTTCGATTGTACGGTCACCATCTATATGTGGGATTGAAACAATTTCGGGTTAAAATTCGCATACCTAATAAAAATATGTGAGGTTTAATTTACTATTCAAAATTTAAAATATTTGTTCAGCATAATATTTGAGAAAAGGAAAATTTAATCCTATATATTACCATTAAAATACCTGATCTATTAAATTTTAATGAAGTAACATGAAGAAGCTTTCTTATGAATTATAAATTTTACAACATAACATAAGCAGCATACAGCGTCACATATCGATATCATTTAGTTTTTCTATTAGACAAAACATCATAAGGGGCTTACAGAAGTTGCTTCTGTTCTAGACCAGTTCAGTATGCGGACATTCGTCTGAAGCCCACACACATACAACTTTATTAAGACCACCGGTGTTATAAAGATACATTCGGCTGAAACACACACACACTATATAAATTAAATGTTTGTGTTTTTTCTCAAACATGTCCACATGATTTGATATAACCAGATTAAACTATGGCGCTATGTAGAGTTTGGTCTGGAAAGTTGAGTCACTCCTATAAATTACTCCTTGGAAACTATGCAAGTTGCTCACGATCTATGCAAATAAAATGAAATGTTTCTCTACCAATGTTTTTTCTACAATATTTGGATTATCTATCATAATATTGAGTCTCATTGGAGTCACCTCCATAGTTTAGACTCCGGAATTAGCATGATAAAATTTAATTTACATATTGCATGCATATATTCGTGGATGGCTTTTCTTGATATATCAAGAAATTGGGTTGGCCAAATATCAGGGAACAAGCTATTTGCCGGGAGGATATTGATCAAAAGAGATAAAGGTCACATCTCCCGTCAAAATAGACGTCAAAACTAGACGCCATTTATTGACCGTCGCAGCAAACTAGCGGCCTCGGGTCGGTGACAAAGCCACAACACCAGATTTGGCAAACTGAAAAGCGTCCACCTAGAGACCATGGTTTCGGGCTAATGGCCCTCGTCAGTCTAGGGCGGACTTTATTCCATGAGATCCACACGTGATTCAATGGAATCTTGACAATCTGCCAAAAAGGTGTTTAGCTGGCAAAGTATCTGGGCCAAATCTATGGCTAAAATATAGATGGAAATTTTTTCCAGGAGGATATTGATCTAAAGAAACTATTAATCTAAAGAGAATTAAGTTGAATCAATGCTTAGGTTTTTCTGTTCCACTAGATGGCGTTCTGCCATCTAAAAAGCACATGTGATTTTGGTCAGGATATGCCTTTTTTATTTTTAATATCAACACCTGGCCTTTTTATACTAATTTTTTAAATTGTTTTTTTTTTTCATGTGTTAAGCGTATTTACGCAAGTTTGGCCTTGAATTACATTTCTTGGTTTCTCAAGAAGCCTTAGGACCAAAAATATTTTTGGTCGTAGTGGTACAGCCTGCTCCACGCTTACGAGCGCCAACAGCGCGAAACGCGTTCGTGGATAGCTTTTTTTTATTTATCAAAATATTTGGGTTGGCCAAATATCAGGGAACAGGTTAAATCAATGTTTAGTTGATTTCTGTTCCACTAGCTCGCGCTCTGCCATCTAAAAATCACATGGCTTTTGGTCAGGATATGACTTCTTTATTTTTAATATATATATATATTTGAAAAAACAATAGAAAAAATAAAAATAATTTATTTTTAATATATATATGTAATATGATGCAATAGTTGTTATATCACTGTAATATTTGTTGTATTACACTTTTGTAGAATCTGTCGACTTAACCGTTCTGTGGCAATATCGTTGCGGGGTTTCTTATTGTTGGATGCGAATGGTGAGATTTGGTTGAAGCGCAGTCGTTGAGTGGTAAGTGAAGCACACAGTTAGGAGTAATCAGGACACATGGTGAGGTTTGAAAATAAAAGGCAACTGGATTGGAGGGAAGAAAGCTTGAGAAGGCGGAGCGATTTTGATTGTTAATTAACTGATCACATGGCGGTGATTGTACTTAGCTGTGGGATGAGCCGAGGGAGAGAGGTCTAAAGCCGATGTCACCTCCTTGGGAGCCAAAGCGTAACTCATTCGAACTCGGTGAGAGCCAAGTCGCTACTGCAGGTGTTGTTCCTATGAGAGCTAAAACACTACTGACAATTCTTGTCTTTCGATTTAACACCACGAGTCAGTTTCTCTCTGATTGGTTGAGAGATCTCACATGATCTTTTTCTATTGGTTGACCTACTTAAGGTGCTATCTTCTGATAGGCCGGCGGCTTCCCTTGATGAAAGCTGTGCCCTGCCTGGTATATCCGATTTCATCAGGAAGTGTTTGGTGGCTTGACGCTTATAGTTTCGAAGGATATTAGACACGTCCTGTTTTTGCCGGAAGTACTGGATGTCTCTCAAACTTTTATAACTTCTGGTCACTCGACACGTCCTGTTTGTCAGGAAGTATTGAGTGAATCTTGGCTAAAATAACTTCTGCGGTCACTAGAGACGCCCGGTCTCTGCCCCTGCAGTATTGACACAGGGGTGCCCAGAATAGTCGTGCCAATCTTAGATCTACTTCCTATATCTTAATGCTACTTGCTTCCCTCCAGTTACCTTGTTCTTTATTAAGTCTTTGAAAATCATACATGGTACATACATAGTGGGTCGGGGTTGCATTTAATTATATACAAATTATGACAGATGCGCCCCCTACATGTGAAGAATTCAAGAAGGGGTTAGCCTGAGAGAATTCTGTAAAATGAAAAATAATTTTGTGGGAAAATTAGTTGTAGGTATTGAGGGGCTATATACAAGCATTGCTGGTGACATAAAAGTAAGATAGGATGGGGTTGATGATATAGGTTGAATATAATTAATAGAAATCAAAAAATTTTTTAATTGTAAGAAATCAATGAATGTTATGGTACATGGTGGACAAAAAAAGAAAATGCGCCTAAACGAATTCTACTCGAGTTAAGAAATGAATTCGAGGGAGTTCTATTAAGGCTTTGAAATCAAAATAAAAATAATATAAAAATAGTTGAATGACATCAAAATTGAATGTGTTTGGTTGAAAAAGAAATATATTTTGTTGCATGGTGACAAAGACAACTGCTTAGTTACTTTTTTGCTCGAATTCTGAGAAAAAGGAATCGAGGAAATTTCATAAGGTGCTTTGAAATCAAAACAAAATGAAATAAGAATAGTTGAATGAAATCAAAATTGAATGTGTTTGGTTGAAAAAGAAAAATATTTTGTTGCATGGTGACAAAGACAACTGCTTAGTTACTTTTTTTGCTCGAATTCTGAGAAAAAGGAATCGAGGAAATTTCATAAGGTGCTTTGAAATCAAAACAAAATGAAATAAGAGTAATGAAATGAAATCAAAGTGAAGGCTTGGTTGCACAAAAAAAAGGAAAAAGCCTTGTTGTATGAAAAAAAAAGAAAATGCTTTGTTGCGTTGGTGAAAAAAAAAGAATTGCCTAATTACTATCCTACTTGAGATTGGGAATGAAATCGAAGGGGTTTTCATTAGGTCTTTTGAGAAATCAAAATAAAAATAAAAATAAGAGTTGAACGAAATCAAAGTGAATGCTTGGTGCGTGGTGAGAAAAAAAAGGAAAATTGCCTAATTATATTCTAGCTCGGAATTGGGAATGGAGACCGAGGGAATTTTATTAGGGCTTTTGAGAAATCAAAAATAAAAATAAAATAAAAGTTTTTTGAGCGAAATCAAAGTTGAGTGCTTGAAAAAAGGAAAAATGAAAAATAAAAAGGTTTCAACAATAAAGGGTGATTTAATGTTTTTAGTTTAATCGAAAACCAGTGTTTTTCGTTGATAATTGAGTTGTGACAATATAAGTCAAGTGGTAAATAGAATGATAATTGATAAATAAAAATGATAATATAAACTAATTGGGAAAAAAATGATAATTAATGATTAAAAGTGGCAATAAGTTGAATAAATCGATAAATTGATTAAATATTTACATTTTTAATTGCGAGAAAATAATGAAAATGATTGATATGAAAAATAAGGTGTATTGGTTGGAACCCTTTGGTATCTACATGCCCTGATTTTCATGTATTGGTTGCTCCATTTTGCCCTATAAATGTTTTAATTGCTCAATTATGTGTAACTTTTTGTCTTTGTGTGTGTTGTGAAAAAATGTTAGAAGTTTTTGTGTAAGAAATGTGTGAAACGAATTCTATGTGTTGTCAAGATCCTAAGGTCTGGGATGTCTACGCGTAGGTGGAATTTGTGCCTAGTGTGAAAAATGTAAAGTTTGGAAGTCTTTAAAAGAATAAAAGAATAGAAATGTGAACTCATTTGGAGTGTCTGTGTGTCTTAAGTTTCTTGTGAGAATATAATTGAACTATGTTTTTTGTAAAAGTCGATATGTAGCTCGTATTGGGATCCAAACTGAACGACACTTAGAGAAGCCCACAGTTGACCTCAATTCAGCTGTTGGTCGAGGGGCCCCACGGTAATTAGAAACCGGAAGCAGGGGGGCGATGTGGAGAAACAAAGTCCCTCCCCGGGGTGATTCCCAATTTATCCCCCGTCTATTTGCACGTAGCTGCTGACCGGCGTCTTTGTCGTGCGGGGAAGTGTCCCTTCTCACTTCCTGGTTTCCTAATTGAATTTGTGCACGCCTAATTGTTTTTTTTTTCTAATTGAATCTTTTACTTTCGGCATTGGTTGCGTTGTCTTTCAGTACTGCTATCTTTTCGGAGTTTATTTAGATTTTCTGCGAAGATGGTTCCTAAAATTATGAGAAGTTTTATAAATACTTGTCCACAATGAAGAATTGCTTGTCCTAAATTAAAAACTACCTCTTGTAGTTCGAAGATTTTCTGATCGGGCATAGCATAGATAAACAAGTACTTAATGAATAAAATTGGAATACAGTTGTACGGTAGAACTAATAAACAAAGGATAAAAATCAGATGAAAGATAGGATATTGCCCCATGTTCGTCCACAATTTTGTAACTGGGGACTCTGAAATATTTGTTTGATCCTTATTAATTGTAGAAATTAAATGATTGGTAGGTTCGCAGTTCTCCTGTTTGATATCTTTAGGGCGTGTTGTGATATGATTGAGCTGGTTGTCAGGTTTATAGTTCTCCTGCTTGATCGTCAATGGTTTTATTAGAGATATGTCGGTGGCAATTGGTTTAGGTTGAGATGTGTGATCTTTTCTCTGACGTGGATGTGGTAATTTTGGCATTGTTTGTGTTGTGTGTACGCTGTGCTTTATGTACGAATTTTGTTTTGTTTGGGTACCTGTGTCGGTATTTTTACGTGCAGGTTGTTTGTATTCATCGATTCTTCTAGCGAATCGGCAGGTGGGGCAGGTTTTTACCTGTTTTGCGATGTCTTGTGTCATATTCTGCCAATAATATTGTGCTGAGATGAGTCTCGTCATCTTGGAGATGTTTGGGTGGTGGTGTTGTGTGTGTACGGACTTAAGAAGTCTGGTTGTAAATGAATTTGGGACTATAGTTTTAAGTACTCCTTTTCGGGAGACGGTGCGCAGTTTATTGGGATCCATAGTCACGCGGGATTTTCCCGGTGGAGAAGATTGTTGGTTCTTTATGAGTGGCGCATCTAGAAAGCCACAAAATGGGATACGAGTTACAACGCCCGTTTCATATTGTTGTACTCCATTTATGCTACGGACCTCATATTCGTATCTTGACAATCTTAACCTCCATCGAAACAATCTGCCTGACGGAGCTTTGATCTCTTTCAACCACTGCAATGCGGGATGGTCAGAAAATATTGTAAACTTTCTGCCATTTAGACAGGTGCGGAAATTATCCACACTTTCCACAATGGCTAGGCATTGTAGTTCCAAGTCTGAATAATTTCGCTCGTGACTACGCAGAGATCGGCTGAAATGTTGAACGGTGTATGTTTTCCCATCAGGGTAGACTTGTTTAAGTACGCCTGTAATGCTGAATGTTGAGGTGTTACAGTACACCTGGCATGGCAGACCTTCCTGGTAAAGGTGTAATGTGGGGTGTGTGGTAAGGTTTTCTTTCAGGTTAGTGAACGCTTTCTGGCATTCGTCATCCCAGACCCACATGATATCCTTTTTTAGAAGGTTGATAAGTGGCGTCCGCAAGCGGGCGTGGTCTGGAATGAATTCTTTAAAGACGTTCACAGCTTTTAGGAAAGATCGCAAGGTTTTTCGATTGTGTGGTTGTTCGGTGGCGTGAATTTTTTCTATGTTTTGTGTAGATGGGATGATTGTATTATTCTTAACGGTTGTGCATGTGCTTGTTTGTCGTTGTTGTTGTCTTTTGGCGTGCGTGTTGCGTTTGTTGTGCGGGTTGTGCGTGTTTGTTGCGTGGTGGCGTATGGGTGCGTGTATGTTGTGAGGTACATTTGCGTAATTATAGTGTTGCGAAGTATGGTCATGTGTGGATTTTGTGTGGTAAGTGGGTGAGCTGTGTCGGTGTACGGACACTTGTTTGGGCATTATTGGAGTTGTAGATTGAAGTCGTGGTGGCTTTATATGTGGTGGGCATAAAGTATTGGCAATTGGGTTGAGCGAAAAGTTGTGTGGTGTGAGATTAGAATGGTGGCATGTAAATATTTGGGGTTTGGGTAATGAATGCAGGCAAGGGTTTCCATGTGTGAAAGCTTTGGGTGCTGTGCGAGTCCTTTGGGACAGGTTTTGGTCTAGCCCGTGCTTGCATTCATTTGACACATGTTTAAAGTGGTAGATAGTATTAGACAATGGGACGCCAAGTTGGAAAATAGTGCCGCGATTATAATTTAGTTTTAATTTATATTGATAAAGGGTTTCTAAGGTAAGAACTCCAAATGGCAAGGATGCATTTACCACGTGGAAGTTCTCTCTACGGGTTCTTTGGCCTATTGTCAGAGGGAAAGTTAAATGTCCTATTATTTTCGTAAAACTATTTAGGGTGGATAGATCAAGGGAAGGTTTTTTAATACTTAAATTGGGAAGTCGTGCTTTTAATCTATTGTATAAATGATACGGCAATATGTTCGAACCTGCGTCTGGTTCAATGAGAAAGGTACATGGTAGGTCCTGGGTCAGATACAAGTCCAAAGTTAATTTGATGATGTCATTGGGTGGATTGCCTACCTTAGTCTCGAAAAGTCTCCATTGTGGCGTCTTCGGCTTGGTGTGGCTGGCTTGGAATATCTGTTGAACCGGATCGGGACCTTTTGCACTGTCCGCGCGAGTGAAAGGGGAATCTAGTCATTTGTGCTGCTTCCATTCGAGTGGATCGCGTTGTCGGTACACTGGGTCCGTGTCGCGTGGGTTGCTTCCGTGTGTACTGGTACGGCATGGCGGGTGGCGATAACTCGGTGGGCGTCAGGTTGTTCGGACACGTACCGGCGGTGCGGGCGGCGGTTGCCCCTTGTAGCGCGGCGGTCAGTTCTAAAATTACCGTCGCCAGGGTGTGTCTTGTCGCCTCGTTCGTTGTCAGCTTCTTTCCGTTCGTTGTCAGTTCCTTCTCTCTTGGGTTGTCATTGCCTTTTGTTGTGCTGGCGCCTGGGTTAATTTCCATCTTCATCCTGATTAAGTTCCATAATCTTTATCCTGTCGACTTACTGTAATATGATGCAATAGTTGTTATATCACTGTAATATTTGTTGTATTACACTTTTGTAGAATCTGTCGACTTAACCGTTCTGTGGCAATATCGTTGCGGGGTTTCTTATTGTTGGATGCGAATGGTGAGATTTGGTTGAAGCGCAGTCGTTGAGTGGTAAGTGAAGCACACAGTTAGGAGTAATCAGGACACATGGTGAGGTTTGAAAATAAAAGGCAACTGGATTGGAGGGAAGAAAGCTTGAGAAGGCGGAGCGATTTTGATTGTTAATTAACTGATCACATGGCGGTGATTGTACTTAGCTGTGGGATGAGCCGAGGGAGAGAGGTCTAAAGCCGATGTCACCTCCTTGGGAGCCAAAGCGTAACTCATTCGAACTCGGTGAGAGCCAAGTCGCTACTGCAGGTGTTGTTCCTATGAGAGCTAAAACACTACTGACAATTCTTGTCTTTCGATTTAACACCACGAGTCAGTTTCTCTCTGATTGGTTGAGAGATCTCACATGATCTTTTTCTATTGGTTGACCTACTTAAGGTGCTATCTTCTGATAGGCCGGCGGCTTCCCTTGATGAAAGCTGTGCCCTGCCTGGTATATCCGATTTCATCAGGAAGTGTTTGGTGGCTTGACGCTTATAGTTTCGAAGGATATTAGACACGTCCTGTTTTTGCCGGAAGTACTGGATGTCTCTCAAACTTTTATAACTTCTGGTCACTCGACACGTCCTGTTTGTCAGGAAGTATTGAGTGAATCTTGGCTAAAATAACTTCTGCGGTCACTAGAGACGCCCGGTCTCTGCCCCTGCAGTATTGACACAGGGGTGCCCAGAATAGTCGTGCCAATCTTAGATCTACTTCCTATATCTTAATGCTACTTGCTTCCCTCCAGTTACCTTGTTCTTTATTAAGTCTTTGAAAATCATACATGGTACATACATAGTGGGTCGGGGTTGCATTTAATTATATACAAATTATGACATATATATATATATTTGTGATAAAAAAATAAATAATCAAGTGTTGATATTAAAAACAATATTGGCGTATTCTGATGGCTCACATAAACATTTTAGATAACAGAGCGCTGTATAGTGGAACAAAAAAATCAATTAAATGTTGATTTAGCTTTGTCCATGATATTTGACCAACTCAGTTTCTTGATAAATAATAATTTTAAAAAATCACATACGAGTTTCTGGCTGCGAAACGCAGGAGGTTGAAAATATTTTTTTTGAAGTGTATTTATATGGATTCATATCATTGCTATTGATAATGATATTGAGGTAATATCTATAAAATAAAATTGTATTTGTTTGTCTCACCTACATGTAAGCTGTATTTGATCTATCTGGGTAATATTCCAATTTTGGATATATTTTGACACACACTGGAAGGAGTCTATATCAGAACTGGAATGTGCAAATATGGAGGTTGAAGAAGGGGATGATATTTTGATAATTATTACAATAATCGCTCTTACTATACGATATTAGAAGAAGAAATAAAAACAATGAATAATATTTTTGGAACAAAATATTCATAAAAAAAAAGATATCTAATCTTTCGCAACAGGGTTCTTTATGTTAAAGGTTTAATATATATTTTTTGAATAATATATGGCAATTATATCGTGAATAAACTATTTGTTTGTCAAACATTCACTCGATCATATCCATTCACCTAGTCACTGTAATATACGCCGTACTGCTGTATAAACAATACTAGCATGTCTGCTTGTGATTCATGATTCCAACTTCTAATCAGTTGGTGTTTAAACTTGATTTTTGACCTTGGTTATAACCTCCAAAAAGGAAGACGAAATCTTGAAATTCAGTCTTTCTTTAATATCAAATCTCCTTTAAGTTATAAAGGCTAAATTACACGGACTTCTTCTAGATCTGCTAAGCTTGGGGAACAATCGGACTGGCTTTAATTACTTCTGGGACATTCTCAATTCCCAACACATACATAATAATAAGAAGTTAAATATATTATTAGATTCACTCAGAGGTTTCCACGAAGATGACCAATTTGGAAAAGTACTTCCGTTTAAATGCAAAAAACAGAATGGTATTTTTCTAAAAATAATTACAATTATGAAAATATAAACATATGTGTTTTCATAGATTGTGCTGCTAGCCTACTACAGTTATAATTAGTACCGAAATTGAATATTACTATTCAATCTGAGGAATCTAACGAATTTTCTAATGTTAAAATAGGCTATAGACATTTGAGAATGTGTGGATGAAGTTTGATATAAAGTCAATTATTTTAATTGATTTATCAGCCATAGTTTAACCAAAGAGTAAAAGTTACAATTATTGTGGGCCCCTGGAGACTAGCCTCGCCGTGAAGCAATGTTGTTATCAACTGGCTGTCCTGAGGAACAACCGCAAAGTAGACCGACTGAATTGAGGACCAACATCGCTCTGACCTAGCGGTCTTGTAGATCAACATCGCGATATAAAGGCTGGAATGAGCGCCGAACTGACTTGAACCTATTTTCCGTGTGGCCCGTGCAACCTGTCTGTGGACCTACTTCATCGTGGTGAAATATGAATACCCTTCTCGTAGAATAATTGATATAATGAACGAGATCACCGTGGACTGACCTGTCTATTCAACGACTTTATCCTGAACTGACCTGTCTATTGAACGTCCTCACCGTGAAGTATCCTTTCTATTGAACAACCTCGCCGTGGACTGACCTGTCTATTCAACAACCTCACCCTGAACTGATCTGTCTATTTACGATATCACCGTGGAATGACCTGTCTATTGAACGTGCTCACCGTGAACTATCCTTTCTATTGAACAACCTCGCCGTGGACTGACCTGTCTATTCAAAGACCTCACCCTGAACTGATTTGTCTATTTACGATATCACCGTGGAATGACCTGTCTATTGAACGTGCTCACCGTGAACTATCCTTTCTATTGAACAACCTCGCCATAGAATGACCTGTCTATTGAACGTGCTCACCGTGAACTATCCTTTCTATTGAACAACCTCGCCGTGACTGACCTGTCTATTCAAAGACCTCACCCTGAACTGATCTGTCTATTTACGATATCACCGTGGAATGACCTGTCTATTGAACGTGCTCACCGTGAACTATCCTTTCTATTGAACAACCTCGCCGTGGAATGACCTGTCTATTGAACGTGCTCACCGTGAACTATCCTTTCTATTGAACAACCTCGCCGTGGAATGACCTGTCTATTGAACGTGCTCACCGTGAACTATCCTTTCTATCGAACAACCTCGCCGTGGACTGACCTGTCTATTCAACGACCTCACCCTGAACTGATCTGTTTATTGAACTTACACACCGTGGACTGCCCTGTCTATTGAACGACTTCACTGTGGACTGACCTGTCTTTTGAACGACCTCAAATTGAACTGATCTGTCTATTGAACGTGCTCACCGTGAACAATCCTTTCTATTGAACAACCTCGCCGTGGAATGACCTGTCTATTGAACGTGCTCACCGTGAACTATCCTTTCTATTGAACAACCTCGCCGTGGACTAACCTGTCTATTCAACGACCTCACCCTGAACTGATCTGTTTATTGAACTTCCACACCGTGGACTGCCCTGTCTATTGAACGACTTCACTGTGGACTGACCTGTCTTTTGAACGACCTCAAATTGAACTGATCTGTCTATTGAACGTGCTCACCGTGTTCTATCCTTTCTATTGAACGTCCTCACTGTGGACTGATCTGTCCATTGAACGTCCTCACCGTGGACTGGTCTGTCTATTGAACGTTCTAACCGTGGACTGGCCTGTCTATTGAACGACCTCACCGAGGACTGGCCTGTCTTTTCAACGACCTCAACCTGAACTGATATGTCTATTGAACGACCTCACCCTGAACTGACGTGCCTATTGAACGTCCTCACCGTAGACTGGCCTGTCTATTGAATACTTCACCGTGTTCTGGCCTATTTATTGAGCTCCCACACCGTGGACTGGCCTGTCTATTGAACGACCTCACCGTGTTGTGGCCTATTTATTGAGCTCCCACACCGTGGATTGGTCTGTCTATTGAACGTCCTCCCCGTCGACTGGCCTGTCTAATGAACGACCTCACCGTGTTCTGGCCTATTTATTGAGCTCCCACACCGTGGACTGGCCTGTCTATTGAACGTCCTCACCGTGTTCTGGCCTATTTATTGAGCTCCCACACCGTGGACTGGCCTGTCTATTGAACGACCTCACCGTGTTCTGGCCTATTTATTGAGCTCCCACACCGTCGACTGGCCTGTCTATTGAACGACCTCACCGTGTTCGGGCCTATTTATTGAGCTCCCACACCGTGGATTGGTCTGTCTATTGAACGACCTCACCGTCGACTGGCCTGTTTATTGAACGACCTCAACCTGAACTGATCTGCCTGTTAAACGATATCACGGTGGAATGGCCTGTCTATTGAACACCCTCACCGTTGATTGGCCTGTCTATTGAACTTCCTAACATTGGACTGGCCTATCTATTGAACGACCTCACTGTGGATTGGCCTGTCTATTGGACGTCCCCACCGTCGACTGGCCTGTCTATTGAACGACCTCAACCTGAACTGATATGTCTATTGAACGATATCACGGTGGAATGGCCTATCTATTGAACGACCTCACTGTGGATTGGCCTATCTATTGGACGTCCCCACCGTCGACTGGCCTGTCTATTGGACGTCCCCACCGTCGACTGGCCTGTCTATTGGACGTCCCCACCGTCGACTGGCCTGTCTATTGGACGTCCCCACCGTCGACTGGCCTGTCTATTGGACGTCCTCAACCTGAACTGATATGTCTATTGAACGATATCACGGTGGGAATGGCCTATCTATTGAACGACCTCACTGTGGATTGGCCTATCTATTGGACGTCCCCACCGTCGACTGGCCTGTCTATTGGACGTCCCCACCGTCGACTGGCCTGTCTATTGAACGACCTCAACCTGAACTGATATGTCTATTGAACGATATCACGGTGGAATGGCCTATCTATTGAACGACCTCACTGTGGATTGGCCTGTCTATTGGACGTCCCCACCGTCGACTGGCCTGTCTATTGGACGTCCCCACCGCCGACTGGCCTGTCTATTGGACGTCCCCACCGTCGACTGGCCTGTCTATTGGACGTCCCCACCGTCGACTGGCCTGTCTATTGAACGACCTCAACCTGAACTGATATGTCTATTGAACGATATCACGGTGGAATGGCCTGTCTATTGAACGTCCTCACTGTGGACTGGCCTGTCTAATGAACGTCCACAACGTGGATTGGCCTGTCTATTGAACGACCTCACCGTGTTCTGGCCTATCTATTGAGCGTCCACACCGTGGATTGGCCTGTCTATTGAACGACCCCACCTTGGACTGGCCTGTCTATTGAACGACCCCACCTTGGACTGCCTTTCTATTGAACGACCTCACTGAGGACTGGCCTGTCTATTGAACGAATTCACTGTGAACTGGTCTGTCTATTGAGCGTCCTCACCGTGGACTGATCTGTCTATTGAACGACCTCTTGTGGACTGGCCTGTCTATTGAACGACCTCACTGTGAACTAGCCTGTCTATTGAACGACATCCCTGTGGACTGACCTGTCTAATTCACGACTTCACCATGGACCTACATGTCTAATAAGCGATCTCACTGAACTATTGTATGGATCAAAAAAGTGTTCTTCATAAACCAATGGTCAATACTGAGAGGTTTGAAGCAACTGAAAATGAAAAATGGGTCAACTAAAGCGGTATTAATAAGCTGATTGTCAGTAGTACCAGGTTCGAAGCAACGGATAATTGGAAAGACAAACTAAAGTAATATTTATAGACATTTTATCTCTTTCATTGGTGATAAGGGTAAGACAATTGATAATTGAAAGGAATCAACTGAACAAACGTTAAAAAATAAATATCACCACGTATGCATTGGGACAGTGTATTTGATATATAACCTTATCTAAACCATGCTGTGAATCAAGTAAATATTTAATATTTCTTTATATATCAAGAAAGGTTTCAAACTAATATTATGGGAGAAATCGATTAGTATATAAATATTCTGTTAGCCGATGAAAACCATTAGAAACATATAATTGCATGGGAGAGACTTCCTTTCTAATGTATTTGACCGATTCTTTATCTCCAATTACAAGATGGGCCAACTAAATTATACATCCTAGACACAGGCACAGTGTGTATTAAATATGTTTAACTGTTTTCTTATGATATCTGTAAATAATATTTTAATTTTTCAAGTTGCAAAATTTGTGTAAACGCAACAAAAATAGACTTAAATTTGTCTTAATATTTATTTCAAATTGTCTCATTGGTCTGCTCGGCTCGCTCGTTCTTAAAGGCGAGAGGTGGAGAAGGTCCGTGGCGCTGAGGACCGTATCTCGAGGATGGAATCTTGGGACAGGAGGGATGAGTGAAGATACGACAGTCTTCCACGGAGAAAGGAGAAGAGGCGGAAGCTTTCATCTCTGATGGTGACATCACCAGAATCTTTCAAGGCAGGAAGAAGAAGAGGGAGAAGATTTCCTCCTAAAGGGGTCATCTTAAGACTGGTGGGGGAGGGTGAAGACACAATGTTCTTCCACGGAAGGGAGGAGAAGAGGCGTAGTGGAGAGAGGGCTATTCCATGAGATCAGGACATCGTTTACGAGGGCAAAGTTGGTGAAATCATAGTTCATCTCCGAGGATTGAAGAGACATGGGAGGCCGCTAGTGGTGTCTTCTAGGCCGCTCTGCTGCCGATCAGCGGTCCTCCCGGACGAGGCAGGCGACGTGCCTCTCCCAACGTCGCTCCGCGGCCCGCATGGCCATGACGTCGTCCCAGACGTCAGCCCAGGTCCTCCGAGGAGGGACTGGACGCTTCTTCTTCCAGCACAACAGTCGCTGGAGCCAACTCATGTTGACAGGTGTTGGTTGCTCGATTAGATAGGGCGCTTGGATTACGTTCGCAAAGTTCGCTTGATGCTACTTCGTTGAGAGTTGCTAAGGGAGTGGTTCAATTGTTACACTTAATTATTTTATATATTATAACAACAATCAGAGTTAGATATCCTTTTATTCTCTCTTGAAGGCAAATCTCCATACAAATCCATTCGCTCTAGCTTGTTTATATCAATCTTTACATATAAGTGACATAGGTTTGATTGTACGGTCACCATCAACATGCGGGATTGAAACAATTTTGATGAAAATTCGCATACCTATTAAAAATGTGTGAAATTTAAAATATAATTCAAAATTTAAAGTATTTGTTGAGAGTATGTAATATTAATAAATTTAAAATTAAATCCATCCTATATATGTAGTTCCAATAAAATACATGATTAATTAAATGTTAATGAAATAACATAGCTTTCTCATAATATCCTAAACTTTAACACATAACATAAACATAATTTAACGTCACATATCTATATCATTTAGGTTTTCTATAAGACAAAAAAATCATAAGGTTTATACATAGGAGTGTATAAATCAACCACATACGGGTTTCGGTTTGCAAAACACAGGGAAAGGGTTGAAAATTATTATTTTTGAATGTATTGATATGAATTTATATCATCCCTACTGATATTGAGGTAATATCTATAAAATAAAATTGTATTTTAAGATTTATTCCGATAGATGGCGCAAGCCATCAGCAACTTTCAGTTGCACGATAAGGAGGTGCCTTTTTCTTAATTTATGCACCTTATCCCAGTACAATATCACATTTGTACTATTTTTTCAAAATTGTTTGTCCTACCGACATGTAAACTGTATTTGATCTCTCTGGGTAATATTTAGATTTTGAATATATAGTTAACTCTGTGGAAGGAATCAATATCAACCTCAGAATGTGCTAATATACGGGAGTTGAAGATTATGATAATTATTACAATTATCGCCCTTATACAATACGATAGGAAGAGCAACAAACATAATGATAAATATTTTTGGACAAAATAGATACCTAGTAATCTTTTGCAACAGGGTTCTTTAGGCTATAGGTTAGACTTCTTGTTTCAAATAATGTATCGCAATTATCGTGATTACAATATTTGTGATGCATTAGCGCGCCATCTGTTATGAAAATTCGAAACTATTATAGACGCGTATCATTCTTTTAAAAATTAAACAATTTCTACTTCCCTTACTGAAATGGAAAAATTAATGGGAGGGCTTGACTCATCAGTCGTGAACCCTCCTAGCGGTTTCGCCAGTTTAATCTACCATACCAAAGTGCAATATAACAGCAGTATGGTAGATTAAACTGGCGAAACCGTTAGGAGGGTTCATCACTGATGAGCCAGGCCCTTCCATTAATTTTTCCATTGCAGTAAGGGAAGTATAAATTGTTTAATTTTTAAAAGAATGATACGCGCCTATAATAGTTTCGAATACAATATTTGTAGAACGACATTTGAAAATTATCCCGCATGTGTTTCTTTTGAACCAAAAATCGAAATTTATTTTAAGGAAAAATAACGATTATTTCTAACCTTAGGGATGAAGTATGAAAAGATGAATTGTGATGAGTAATGATAAATGGAAAAAGGATTTACATCTCTGGATACTTTATTTTTCCGTTTATCATTACTCTTCACAATTCGTCCTTTCATACCTCATCCCTAAGGTTAAAAATAATCGTTATTTCTCCTTAAAATAATTTTCGAATTTTCGTTCAAAAGAAACACATGCGGGATAATTTTCAAATGTCGTTCTACAATCATAAACCTCAATATATTGTATTATAAAAACAATATTTGTTTGTCAAACATTCACTCGATAATAGCATTCATCTAGTCACTGTAATATACGCCATACTACTCTATAGACATGACCAGCATGTCTGCAGGTGATTCACCATCTCAACTTCTAGTCAGTTGGTTTTGAAACTTCATTTTAATCTCGTTTAGAATCTCCAAAAAGAACACGAAATTATAAAATTACGTTTTATTTTTGAAATATCAATTATCCTTGAAGTTATACAGGCAAAACTACCTAGAAACAAAATAAATATTCACTAGATACGCGAGCAGGCTCTCCAAGTTGCTTCCCTGCTTCAGTCGTTTTGAAGCTAAAATATCTAGTGGGAAGATCTGTCATTTTCTAATTATGTCATGCCTATAAACACAGAATGACGGAACCTTTTAGGGTCAAAATTTTATAGCTATAATTCTAAAATACATTTAATTTAATTTCAAGTGCTAGCACGTGCATCTAGAACAAGAACATGACGAGTTAATTACCAAATTTCGTAGAACAGAAACACAAGGTAATAAACCAAATACAAATAAATAGATAGTGTGTGGCGTTTCGGTAAAAGCGTTGTTACCGAAACCTCACACACAATTTATTTATTTGTATTTGGTCTTATTACCTTGTGTTTATAATCTATAATACAAATTGTGTATGCCTTATCAGTTGAGCAGAAACCTTACAGAAGACTTAAGAAATGTAGAACTCAATCGTTATCTTGATTTTCTAATAGAATTTAAAATAGTCTAATGTTGCAAAAATTTAAACTCTTTATCAAAGATACGCCACATTGTGAGAACTACGACCGAGTTGGCATAGGTTCTTATTCAGTTTTAAAAAATAAATAATGCCATTTATGGAGATTTACTTGTTCTCTATTTGGGAATATTGATGTGAGGATTTCATTTCGACCATCATACATACCAGTTTTATAACCATAATATATATATATATAACCATTATAACCATAGTATAATAATTAGAACAGTACCCTACATATTTGGTATCTCAATGATTTATTTATATCAATTGTGTATATATTTAATGTAAATATACATATTATTATGTTAAAGATAGAGGCTGCCTGGCCGGCATTCATAGTACTTAAAATTAAAGATACTTTGGTCAGTAAATCTTTTTATTATCTCGACGTTTCGACAAAAATCTTTCGTCCTCGTCAGGAGCGAACAAAAATCAAAACATTTGGCAAAGCGTTCAAAATTATTCTTATAGAATATTAGAAATAGAATAATTTTTGTTCGCTCCTGACAAGGACAAAAGATTTTTGTCCAAACGTCGAGATAATAAAAAAAATTACTGGGTGAAGAATATTTAATGTAAAGAAGTATTATAGTATAAAAATTATATTATATATTTTTACTATTTATGATCTTATTGTTAACTTTAACTTTAAATTGTATATATACATCTAGATGAGATTTGAGTAGTACTTCGGTGGAGCATAAATCTCTTACATCTCCTAAAATTGTCTTTGAATAAAATATATACATAAATTATTTATTTAATTGTCTAGGGGCATGTGCCTATCATCAACAATATCTCTTCATAAGGTTATATATTTCACTCAACTTGATTCAAATGCTGTTTTTACGTCTGTGTTATTAAATGATCAGTTTATCGTGTGTTTTTCGAGGCTTGATTTCTACTCGTGCTTCTACTAGATACAAAATTAATGCCTCCGATGGGGACTTAGTTTATGCTTCATATTGTTGCACCAGGTTTGGCAGACTCTTCAGCCTAGATTCTCTCCTCAGACATGTCTTGTATCTTATCAGAACGTGTTTCAACCATCCTACAAATTTATATAAGGGAATAATGAGATACCTCTACTTTAAGTAGCCTCCAGATAATTTATTTATTTCTCACATCAAAAGAGCTGTGAAGTCACACAGTGTACCAAAATACAAATGGTGATTTTTATAGTACATAATCTGTTTATAATATATATATATATTGTTTAATAAAATAAATAAATATTTAAAACTTGCGGATGTACCCGGCTTCGCCCGGGTTTTACCCGAGTAAAGGTTTGTCTAACGAACATTTGTTAAAACAATTCTCTATAAACTTATATAAAAAAAAATAATAGATATATTTTGATAATTTGAAACTCGTAAATTTGAATCTCTCGATAAAGTGAACATTTTTTCCCGGTCCCTTGAAAAATACTCGATAAGTTGAATAAAATCAATATTAATTGGTTCCCTGGGTAATTGGAAGTTAATGGAATAGTATCTTGCCATGGAATTGTATCATTATTCTTGTCTCAAATAAATTGCCGTGTCATCCTGAATTTTGTCTTTCCTCATTTTCTGCATTATAAAATCGTCATTTTATCTAGTGAACATTTTTTCCCAGTCCCTTGAAAAATACTCGATAAGTTGATTAAAATCAATATTAATTGGTTCCCTCGGTAATTGGAAGTTAAAGGAATAGTATCTTGCCTTGGAATTGTATCATTATTCTTGTCTCAAATAAATTGCCGTGTCATCCTGAATTTTGTCTTTCTTAATTTTCTACATTACAAAATCATCATTTTATCTATTCTCCCAATATATATGTTGTAGATAAATGATAAAACTAACTTTGACTTGTGCGCAATTAATAGGTAGAAAATCTTACTTTTGATAAATAATCATCATCATTTAGTCAAATCTACAAATCTGCAAATAATTCTAAGGATATTCAAGATGTTCAAGAAATTATTTTTCAAAAACCTTCCCGGGGATATACCTAATAATATCCCAAAATTTCACGGCGATTGGATGTATGGTTTTTGAATCTATAGAGTACACACAGACAGACATTCAATTATATATATATATATATATATCAAATTGATTTTGAAATATATGAAAAATAATATTACAAATTAAAATAAAATAGGTCCATTAGCCATGATACAGAAATATGTGAGAATGTGATGATATCTTTTTGACCTTCGCATCAATCAACATTGAAAGAAAACATCATATTGACTAGAACAACATTAGTACAGAGCCGTTCACGTGACGGAACCTTTCAAGAATAAATTAACAAAAGCCATCTCCTTATCGTGCAACTGAAAGTTGCTGATGGCTTGCACCATCTGTCGGAATAAGTATCAACTATTCTGTTGATTTTTAATTATTCCAGAATTAGCTAAATACCCATTCTTGATTAATCAAGAAAAGCTAACCACGTATGCGTTTCGTGCTGTTGCCCTCTGTAAGCATAGTGCAAGCTGTACCTCAACGACCAGAAAACTGGTCATTCAGGCATCCTGAAAAATCATTAAACGGGTAGTTAAGGCCAGAAGTGCGTGAGAACGCGAACTAATTAGAAAAAAAGTATAAATGTGAAATTGTACTGGGATAAGGTGGATAAATTAAGAAGAAGGCATCTCCTTATCGTGCAACTGAAAGTTGCTGATGAATTGCGCCATCTGTCGGAATTTCACATTTGTAATATTTTTCCACACTTTAAGAATAGTTAACCCTAAAAATGTAACGACCGAAAGAGGTGACCTGCGAAGAAACCATTACCCGGAACCACCATTAACATCTAAAAAGAACGTGTGGACACCATCATTCTCAATATTTGTGGGATGAACAAGTTTAGTATACGATAGGGACCGCTTTTCCTCACTTTGGACAATAAACGGGTATGGATGGACGTATCCTTGGCCAGTTTGAAATGTTTTAAGGCTGTTCCTAAACAATATTTACGCTTCTTTATAACTCTATGTGAGATATGGATCTATCACTATGCACCTGAGAAGAAAATGCAGTCAAGGGAGTGGAGAACGAAAGATGAAAGCGTCCTACAGAGAGCAAAATCAATGCCATCTGCTGGGATGGTCATGACGTCTATTTCTGGGATATTCTAATGAAATTATCATCATTAACTATCTACAGAACGGCATCAAAATCACTGGTATGGTTAGGTAAAGCAAATTCAAATATTGGCTGATGAAATAGGCAGCATTTGGCAGATTCTCTTCCACCAAGAAGAGGCTTCAACGGACAGATTAAAGTTTCAATTTGGAACAGAACTCAATGCTAGAAATAACTTTCTCACGTGAGGTTATAGGTTGGGAGTGTCACTGAATACATTGGTAAATACACGTGGCGCCCTCGTAGCAGATATAGCTCGAGTAGTGGCAAATAGTTTCGCTCTGAGTTATCTTTTGTATGACTATAAATTGGGCCTGTCAGCAGCAGAATCAAATTTCCGGAAACGTGAGGCTTTAGGGGATGATCCTACGAATGAACACTCCACAAGGCATTGGTTTGAAGACTGCGCGAAATAGTCCAAGGGGCTGAAGCCTCAAAGGCGGTCATAGAGGATGAAACATTCTAATACGCGGTGAGCTTGCTATTCGCTCTCAGGTTTGTAATGATGCGACTAGAATTCACATGTATTTAAGGAGTTTAAATACAGCATGTGGGTGTCTCACCAACTCCCAGTTGCCAACAAGTGGAAACGTAATAAATATCAATACCCTCAAACATGTTTTCTTAATCATTTTCTAATGTGGTGGACGAGTCTTCAAGTGGTTCACTACAAGCTGCTACCAGATAGACAATCCATTAATACATACTGTACTCACAGCAGTTGGAACATGTGCGCGAGAAATTGAATTAGGAGTCAGCATTAGTTAACCGCAAGGATGTACTGCTCTTCACTTCAGACCGTATATTGCAAGGGTCGTCAGGGATACCATACAGAAACTTAGCTGTGTTATCCACCATACTCCCCGGACGTTGCGCCAACAGTTCGCCATCTTTTACATTCCCCGGAAAACTATCTGAACGTTGAGGAATGAGGAAGAATTGAGACACTCTCACATAGACTTATTCACCTCCGATTCCAATGAAATTTACATACAAGTTGAAAGAACCTTGACAAAATGCTGGATGCAGATTAAAATCACTTTGTTTAATATAGTTTTGTAACATTTAATGTTTACCTTTTAATTTTCAAATGCCAGAAAGGAAAGAGCTTATTTATATATTAGGAATTTATATTTTCTAGACTATCTCCAATATGGTCACACAATTAAACAAATACAAATATCACTCACAGAGTTTAATCTGTTTTCTAGCACTGAATTAAACGGATGAAATAGATAAGAGACGTGGAACAGAAACTAGCGTCAATACGGCCGTGAATACGCCCCCCGTGTATTGACAGAAAGTTGTTATTTCAGGAAGAGAAATGACGTCATGGGGAGTCACGTGGCCAAAAGTTTGACGTAATCGATATACTCGTAGAAACAGAGTTACGTCACAGCAGGAAATATTTCCGTGGAAGATGTCAGAATGGAACAAGCGGATTACAGCCAAGAAGATATGCGACCTCATTCTCGCTGCTTGCAATTGTTAGTGCCATCAGAACTTCTCATTTATTCGGAAACCCCTGAAAACATTGCCATCAAAAATTCATGTCTAAAATTACGTGATGTACATGTTATTACAAGAGACGAATATCAAATTTTAGATGCAAAATACACTTTATTTTCCATATTTCTTAGCTAGAAGTTCACTTGACTTCATTAAGATAACAATTATATTGTGACTAGACGAATGGCCCGGGCAACGCCCGGGTTTTACCCGAGTGCGAATATATTTTAAAAACGTTTTAATCTTCATCTAGATCTTCATCTTGTCTACACCTTGTATACATCTTGCTTCCTAGGGTTGCCTAGAGTGGCCGCTATAGACAGGGTGGTCTGTATAGACAGGTGGATGTATCACACAGCTGATAATAGGGTTTCCTAGAGTGGCCGCTATAGACAGGGTGGTCTGTATAGACAGGTGAATGTAACACACAGCTGATAACAGGGTTGTCTAGGGTGGTCGCTATAGACAGGGTGGTCTGTATAGACAGGTGAATGTAACACACTGATGATAGCAGGGTTGCCTAAAGTGACCGCTATAGACAGGGTGGTCTGTATAGACAGGTGGATGTATCACACAGCTGATAACAGGGTTGTCTAGAGTGGCCACTATAGACAGGTGTATGTATCACACAGCTGATAACAGGGTTTTCTAGATTGGCCGCTATATACAGGTGGTCTGTATAGACAGGTGGATGTATCACACAGCTGATAACAGGGTTGTCTAGAGTGGTCGCTATAGACAGGGTGGTCTGTATAGACAGGTGGATGTATCACACAGCTGATAACAGGGTTGTCTAGAGTGGTCGCTATAGACAGGGTGGTCTGTATAGACAGGTAGATGTATCACACAGCTGATAACAGGGTTGTCTAGAGTGGTCGCTATAGACAGGGTGGTCTGTATAGACAGGTGTATGTATCACACTGCTGATAACAGGGTTGCCTAAAGTGACCGCTATAGACAGGGTGGTCTGTATAGACAGGTGGATGTAACACACTGCTGATAACAGGGTTGTCTAGAATGGCCGCTATAGACAGGTGTATGTATCACACAGCTGATAACAGGGTTGTCTAGAGGGGGGCGGGCAGGGAGGTCACGTGTTGGCTGGCAGCCAATGGGCGCGCATTCTATCCGTGAGCTTCAGACAAACAGACAAACAAACAGACAAACAAACAGACAGAATAAGGCAAATATATAAGTAGATGAGGTTGATAAATAAAGTGTATATACATATTGGTAAAGCCACTTAGTGTCAACCGCCCGGTCGTCAGTAGGACTACGTGGGTTTGTCCTCACGATTACAGCGGTTGTCCATATCTTCCCTTCACTCCATGGTGGCAGCAACAGCCGGTAACCACATGTACCTCAGGCGTTACTAACTTGTTCTCCAGACTCCATCTCACAATACAATGGGTAATAATGTATTAAAAGTCCACAAATACGTTCCTGTGTTAGTGACATTACCTCTCCAAGACATAGTCGGACACACTAGGCTAAAATTCCACATAGGTGTCATTTAAACACCAGCACAGTAAGGAGTCCCATTGACGTGTCTCTGCGATATCAGGACTCCACAGTGTCATCACCCAGCCATGACATGGTCACTACGCTAGGACTCCACCGAGGTGTCATTGAACCCATATAAACACCAGCACAGTAAGGAGTCCCATTGACGTGTCTCTGCGATATCAGGACTCCACAGTGTCATCACCCAGCCATGACATGGTCACTACGCTAGGACTCCACCGAGGTGTCATTGAACCCATATAAACACCAGCACAGTAAGGAGTCCCATTGACGTGTCTCTGCGATATCAGGACTCCACAGTGTCATCACACCGCCATGACATGGTCACTACGCTAGGACTCCACCGAGGTGTCATTGAACCCATATAAACACCAGCACAGTAAGGAGTCCCATTGACGTGTCTCTGCGATATCAGGACTCCACAGTGTCATCACCCAGCCATGACATGGTCACTACGCTAGGACTCCACCGAGGTGTCATTGAACCCATATAAACACCAGCACAGTAAGGAGTCCCATTGACGTGTCTCTGCGATATCAGGACTCCACAGTGTCATCACCCAGCCATGACATGGTCACTACGCTAGGACTCCACCGAGGTGTGATTGAACCCATATAAACACCAGCACAGTAAGGAGTCCCATTGACGTGTCTCTGCGATATCAGGACTCCACAGTGTCATCACCCAGCCATGACATGGTCACTACGCTAGGACTCCACCGAGGTGTCATTGAACCCATATAAACACCAGCACAGTAAGGAGTCCCATTGACGTGTCTCTGCGATATCAGGACTCCGCAGTGTCATCACCCAGCCATGACATGGTCACTACGCTAGGACTCCACCGAGGTGTCATTGAACCCATATAAACACCAGCACAGTAAGGAGTCCCATTGACGTGTCTCTGCGATATCAGGACTCCACAGTGTCATCACCCAGCCATGACATGGTCACTACGCTAGGACTCCACCGAGGTGTCATTGAACCCATATAAACACCAGCACAGTAAGGAGTCCCATTGACGTGTCTCTGCGATATCAGGACTCCACAGTGTCATCACCCAGCCATGACATGGTCACTACGCTAGGACTCCACCGAGGTGTCATTGAACCCATATAAACACCAGCACAGTAAGGAGTCCCATTGACGTGTCTCTGCGATATCAGGACTCCACAGTGTCATCACCCAGCCATGACATGGTCACTACGCTAGGACTCCACCGAGGTGTGATTGAACCCATATAAACACCAGCACAGTAAGGAGTCCCATTGACGTGTCTCTGCGATATCAGGACTCCACAGTGTCATCACCCAGCCATGACATGGTCACTACGCTAGGACTCCACCGAGGTGTCATTGAACCCATATAAACACCAGCACAGTAAGGAGTCCCATTGACGTGTCTCTGCGATATCAGGACTCCACAGTGTCATCACCCAGCCATGACATGGTCACTACGCTAGGACTCCACCGAGGTGTGATTGAACCCATATAAACACCAGCACAGTAAGGAGTCCCATTGACGTGTCTCTGCGATATCAGGACTCCACAGTGTCATCACCCAGCCATGACATGGTCACTACGCTAGGACTCCACCGAGGTGTGATTGAACCCATATAAACACCAGCACAGTAAGGAGTCCCATTGACGTGTCTCTGCGATATCAGGACTCCACAGTGTCATCACACCAGCCATGACATGGTCACTACGCTAGGACTCCACCGAGGTGTCATTGAACCCATATAAACACCAGCACAGTAAGGAGTCCCATTGACGTGTCTCTGCGATATCAGGACTCCACAGTGTCATCACCCAGCCATGACATGGTCACTACGCTAGGACTCCACCGAGGTGTCATTGAACCCATATAAACACCAGCACAGTAAGGAGTCCCATTGACGTGTCTCTGCGATATCAGGACTCCACAGTGTCATCACCCAGCCATGACATGGTCACTACGCTAGGACTCCACCGAGGTGTCATTGAACCCATATAAACACCAGCACAGTAAGGAGTCCCATTGACGTGTCTCTGCGATATCAGGACTCCACAGTGTCATCACCCAGCCATGACATGGTCACTACGCTAGGACTCCACCGAGGTGTCATTGAACCCATATAAACACCAGCACAGTAAGGAGTCCCATTGACGTGTCTCTGCGATATCAGGACTCCACAGTGTCATCACCCAGCCATGACATGGTCACTACGCTAGGACTCCACCGAGGTGTCATTGAACCCATATAAACACCAGCACAGTAAGGAGTCCCATTGACGTGTCTCTGCGATATCAGGACTCCACAGTGTCATCACCCAGCCATGACATGGTCACTACGCTAGGACTCCACCGAGGTGTCATTGAACCCATATAAACACCAGCACAGTAAGGAGTCCCATTGACGTGTCTCTGCGATATCAGGACTCCACAGTGTCATCACCCAGCCATGACATGGTCACTACGCTAGGACTCCACCGAGGTGTCATTGAACCCATATAAACACCAGCACAGTAAGGAGTCCCATTGACGTGTCTCTGCGATATCAGGACTCCACAGTGTCATCACCCAGCCATGACATGGTCACTACGCTAGGACTCCACCGAGGTGTCATTGAACCCATATAAACACCAGCACAGTAAGGAGTCCCATTGACGTGTCTCTGCGATATCAGGACTCCACAGTGTCATCACCCAGCCATGACATGGTCACTACGCTAGGACTCCACCGAGGTGTCATTGAACCCATATAAACACCAGCACAGTAAGGAGTCCCATTGACGTGTCTCTGCGATATCAGGACTCCACTGGTGTCATTACCCCGCCATTGCGTGACAGACGGATCGGCGCCGCGGCGAGGAGCTGAAAATCGAATTAGACGGAGTGGCGCCGACCCAGCTGTAGCCTGCATCATCTGATTACTGTTCTTTGTACTTATATAATAATTTATCTTTCATAGATCCTAACATGTAGCCCGCACAAGTACCCTTCGTCTCAATTCTCTGTTCAACAATGCTTATATTTGAAGTATACACTGGAAACGATTTCTTTCTTGGTGACATCAAAAGAAGGATCACTCAACGATATCTTTCAATAAAAAGCGAATTTCCACTATATATATAAACGGAAATTTTGCGGGAGGAAATTGATATATAAAAGTAGGGAGCGCCTCTCCCGTCAATATAAACGTCAAAACTAGACGCTATCTATTGACCGTCGCCGCAAACTAGCGCCTAGGGTCGGTGACAAAGCCACAACACCAGGTTTGGCAATTTTGGTCATAGATTTAGCCCAGCCACTTTGCCAGCTAAACGCCTCTTTAGCAGATTGTGAAGATTCCATTAGATTCCTTGTGGATCTCATGGAATAAAGTTCTTCCTGGGCTGAAGTTGACCATTAGCCCGAAATCAGGGTTCTAAGTGGATGCTTCTCAGTTTGCCAAAGCTGATGTCGTGGCTTTGTCACCGACCCGAGGCCGTTAGTTTGCGGCGAGAGTCAATAGATGGCGTCTTCAGTGCTGAACCTCCTCAGCGGTTTCGCCAATTGAATCCACCAGATCTCAGCTACAATTATTATATGTTCATTCTGCTTGTATAAAGTCTGCATTTAAATTTATTATTAGTAATGGTTTTAAGGAAATCATGTAAATATATGTTTTGTAATTGTAAACAAGAAAATAAATGAAAATAATTGTTTCAAACAACGCACTTCCGTTTAAAATACAAGAAAACAACAACAAAAATTGAATGTTTTCACACACACAAAAACCTTTATTAGGGATCTAGCCTCATAATGGATTCTCCCAGTATAGCAATGGTTTTAATTTTACATAAATCAAGACCTATATACAATTCTGTATATTAACATGAGCCCCCCCCCCATTAAAAAAAGGAAAACTATTCACACATGTTCCTCATCCTCTTTCTCCTTCTCACAAAATTTGTATAAATGTTTTCATCTTTCAACATACGCAACAAATGCTTGATCTGAAACATCTTCACTAACTTAAGGTCATCTATATATTAGAATATAGAAGCATAGGTCGCCTCTCCGTCAAAATAAACGTCAAAACCTGACGCCATTTATTGACCGTCGCCGCAACTAGCGGCCTCGGGTCGGTGACAAAGTCACAACACCAGCTTTGGCAAACTGAAAAGCGTCCACCTAGAGACCATGGTTTCGTGCTAATGGCCCTCGTTAGTCTAGGGCGGACTTTATTCCATGAGATCCAAAGGGGATCTAATGGAATCTTCACAATCTACGAAAGAGGTGTTTTGCTGCAAGGTGGCTGGGCCAAATCTATGGCTAGAAAATAGATGGAAAATTTGCCGGGAGAAAATTGATCCATAGAAGCATAGGGCGCCTCTCCCGTCAAAATAAACGTCAAAACCTGACGTCATCTATTGACCGTCGCCGCAACTAGCGGCCCCGGGTCGGTGACAAAGCCATAACACCAGTTTTGGCTTTTTTCCATCTATTTTCTAGCCATTGATTTGGCTCAGCCATCTTGCCAGCAGAACACCTCTTTGGTAGATTGTGAAGATTCCATTAGATCCCGTGTGGATCTCATGGAATAAAGTCCGCCCTAGACTGACGAGGGCCATTAGCCCGAAACCATGGTCTCTAGGTGGACGCTTCTCAGTTTGCCAAAGCTGGTATTGTGGCTTTGTCACCGATCCGAGGCCGCTATTTGCGGCGACGGTCAATAAATGGCGTCAGGTTTTGACGTTTATTTTGACGCGAGAGGCGCCCTATGCTTCTATGGATCAATTTCCTCCCGGCAAATTTTTTTTATCTATATTAGAATATTTAAAATAAAGGCATATTTTGGATCAATACATTTTATTAAAATTCAATATTTCGACGAGGCAGTTCGCCTATCTTTTTCAAAAACCTTGTAAGCTTATTATCCGCGTGATGCGCGCCCGAGAAGTGTTGTTTTCTATAGAACATATGCAAGAAAACAACACACCGGGTAGTTGGCGACTTCTGTACGCTCCAGGAACCTGGGTTACTTAAATAAATAAAAACAACACTTCTCGTGCGCGCATCAGGCGGATAATAAGCGTATAAGGTTTCTGAATTTTTTCGAGAAGAAGATAGGCGAACAACCTCGTCGAAATATTGAATTTTAATCAATTTATTGATCCAAAATATGCCTTTATTTTAAATATCATAAATGGATTGCTATATATTTAACAACATATTAGAATTTATATACAGTAGTTAAAATTATTTCTGCAGCACTTATCCTGCGTTGATTAAAAATAGAAAGAGGGAAGGAATGGCGTATCAGTGGTGAATCCTCCCAGCGGTTTTGCCATCCGTCCAATACAAATAATTAAATCAAATTTCTGCAAAATTTATTTTTCCAAAATATTCTCCTGAAGTTACACCGGACATTTTAAAATGGATGGCGTAATTTTTCCATTTGACGTAAATTTACTTGAGTTTAGCTAGCTATTTCCGGCGTTGGAGAATATATTTGAAAGCCGAATATCAACGTTCGAGAGTTTTTGTTGCCCTTGATAAAAAGGAAGACGTTTAAGTGTTGACAATGTTGTTCCACAGAGTGTATATTTATTATTTTGTTAGAATACGTTCAGCTACTCAGAAAACCCTTGTTTCTATTCCATTAGTCCAATACACCATTAACGCGGTCTGGAGATTAAAATGGCGAAACCGCTTTTGTTAAAAACATATCATACAAATCATTGATGGCTTCAAAATCACCATAGTTCATGGCAGAAAATATCCTTCTGTTACATCATGAGCATTATTTGGACTTTTTTATCCTAGGTTAAAATAGCTAGATATAGAAGACTTCAGGAAAAGGGGTGCTAGCCCGTAGGATCGCGGCAAAAGTTGGGGTTTTTAACCTCTTTGTGGCAATTTTTAATAGGCTTCTATTTTTATCTCTTATAGTATAAAGGTTACATTTTAAAAACATGTTCTGAAGATTTTTTCCTGCGTTGTTTCGCTTTGGAAAGCTTTGATGAATTATATCTTCTTCCTCTTATCTCCACACTGGGTGAAGTAGAATGCGTCTGCCTTTGTCATTAAGACTGGGAGCACTACTCAGTGGCAGGCCGACTTAGCTCCAAAAAGAAACGGCCACCTTTGACATGAGGAACAGACACCATGTGCAGCCTCTCCTAACATGGAGTACAAACGCTGCTCATCCTGTATCCCTGGATTAGGAGCCCTTACAGGGTACTATCAGCCGGGCCAGCTGAGCCCAGGTTTTTTGCCGAGCTTGTCACTGCTTCCCTTCCTCATTTTTCATCCGGGCTTGGGACCAGCAAAGGCGAAGTTGATGAATTATATAATTTTAATGAATTATATATCATTATAATGAATAATATTTGTTAAAGTATTTTAATGGGAAAACATTCATTTGGAAAGAAACCAAGCCAAAACCGGATATTAATGGTGTAAAAAATATTATTTGATTTTCAAAATATAATTTTATTTTATACATATACACTCGAGTTAAAATTCACTCGAGTAAATCCAGGGCATTGCTCAGGTGTCATACGGCTTTTTAAGATTAATAATTTTATAGATAAATAATTAAATTTGTTTCAATTAATATTTTTGACCAAACATCCCCTCCAAAAGTGTATTTCCAAATTTACATGCATCTGTTAAATTTCTCAATTCTGCCATATATTCGGCAATAGATTCATTTTCTTGCCTTCTCTTAAAAATGTAAATCTAGTAGGAATTACTTTTGGTGTAGGTGCAATATATTTCTGCAATTCAGCATGATTTCATCAAAACATTTCGAAGATAGATCTTCTGGCGCAAATAAATCTTCAGTTAATTTATACATTTTTGTATCTAATAACGTAAGAAGTATTGGAACGTATTTATTTTCAGGTGTTTCATTCACTATAAATGCAGATTTAAGACATCTTATGAAAATATCGAAATTATCGCCCTCTGAAAATTTCGGAAATGACACTAAATTTGCGTTCGCCATTTTGAATGAAATTATATAGCCTTTTAAAAATTTAGTTAAACTTACTTTACAGTTTTTTTGATATCCTCGTCGCCATCTGTGGTGTATTTAGGTTGATTAAAAAGTAGAAATATATTTTAGGCTTTATTTATTTGAAAGGCTTCATCTTACACCGGAGTAGATGCAAAATCCAAAATTACAAGTCAACAACAGATTGAAAATTTTCATTAATCAGAATATAAATAAACGACAATGGCTTTATTTGTTATATATAGATGGCGCGTTACTGCTTTGTATTAATACATTACAGTCTTCTCTTGGCACTACAACCTTACACTTCTACAATGCAGTACAATACATATATAAGTGTTCTCCTGGCACCACAACCATCTATACCTTCAATACAGTACAATATATTACCTCTTCCTCCTAGCAATACAACCCTACAAATATACTATACAGTGCAATGAATCAAACTTCCCTCCTTTCATTGCAACATTACATACCTCCAATTCAGTACAAAACCTTACTAGCATTACAACCTTACAAAACTAATATATAGAGCAAAGTATTACAATGCTTTCCTGACAGTACAATTTTAGATACGTACAATGCAGTACAATAATCTACAGTGCTCTCCGGGCATAATAAGCTTACAAATATACAATGCCGAACAATATATTACAATGCCTGCCTGGAAATACAACTTTACATACGTACAATGCAGTACAATATACTTTACAGTGCTCTCCTGACACTACAAAATTACAAATATACAATCCAGAACAATTCTGGAACTATAACTCACATACCTACAATGCCGTATAATACACTATGACTTTTAACTCTAGGGTGGTTTAAGATAGAAACTAGACTATTTAGATTTCTTATTGGGGTCATATAAAATCGCTACAAATATCAATTTATATTTTTGAAATAAATTCAAATTTTATTCTGACAACCCTTTGATTATCTCCAGTATTTTACTTGGAGCTAATGCATTATATTATTATACAATAAATTTATTAACCATATTGCATTTACATCTAACATTTTCTTCAATAAGAAATTGGAGAATTTCCTTTATAGATCTTTTCTATATTTATTCATTCCAAATATAATACATGTTAATACTTTCTGATTTTTTATATGCAAATTTACACTTTAAAAGAAAAATAAATGTATTTAAATAAAATATTTGTATATAATATGTCAGCCTGTACGTAAAATGTTAATAATTTATGATTATTTACTGAATATTTACATTAATAGAAGGTGATATATCATTTATATTTAAATCGAGATAAGTAAAACATAGAATTCAATCCACTAAAAACGTATTTTATTGAGTAAAAATAAACAAAATAAATATGAAGCCATTTTTAATAAAATTTAACATATTTGCATGATTTCGTATTTTCAACGTGACATCTATATAAGGTTTTTATTCAATTTCGTTATTTATTATTTTTCATAAGATATTGTAGGTGTGTGGTTGGCCCATTCTTAAGATGTCTAGAAAAATCTCTAAGGTCATTGAAACAGCATTATGTTATGGAAGAAAAGTCCTCTCTCAAGCTATGATCAAGAAAATTGAAGACATAAAAATACGCACTCTCGAAAGAAGGAAACCTTTGATTATCTCCAGTATTTTACTTGGAGCAGGCATAGCATGTATAGCCAAGAAGAGCGAGGCGGTTCCATATACCAACAGAACTATCCTCGACAGTTGCAAGAGAAAGCTCAGAAATGAAGCTTCTAGGAAGTTGTCTGAAGGTTTCTACGGTGATTGTTTGAGTAGCGATAATGCACAATATAAGACCATTGAAGAAATTGTTAACAGAATTCTGAATGCAAACCTAGAAGCCAAAAGTAACTTGGAAGATCTAAAATTGTTAGTAACAAATAGTAATCACCTATATTCTGGCCAGTATGGAAATGTACTTTGTGTTCCCACTCATGAAATCGGTGATGAGTCTGAAATGAAACTCTTAACATACAGGCTGGGAAGGCTAATGGCTGAAATGCTTCTTATGAATTCTCAAAACAAGTGCGATGGTTTAACAAAGATCTCCATAATTGCAGTGCCAGCTTGCTATATATTGAGAGTGCTTCTAGGAGCGGGTATTGCTATTCCACTGTGTTTGGCGGCTTCATTATTATACATTCGGAAGTCGCCTTCAAAATGCGAGGAGGAGGAGGAAGAACTGGCAGCTCAGTTGCTGAATAATGCGGGTTATGAACTGACAATTGGATCGTCCAAGTCTTTGGACTAGATTTCTTTGAGAATGTTTCTCATATTTAACTCTGAATACTCTTTTTAAAATTTGAATTTTGTTGCAAATAAATATTTGGGTTATAATTTATTCCTTTTTTTTTTCATCAAATATTTGTAGAATTGAGGTTCATACTTTTGATAAGATATCAATTCTCATGGAGATATTTGGGATTTTCTATTGAACATATATACCCGATTACCTTCACCTAATTGAGTGACATTAACTTAAATGACAATGATTATAAGATTCCTTTTATTTTGGCATGTGGCTTTGCGCAGTAAAAATGCATATTTTTAAAATGTCCTATTCTACGAACAAGATTTTTTACGTTTGAAAGGTCGGCTCACCATAATTATGGCCAGTAATATTCAAATAGTACTTTTTGAATACATCTGTTATTACTAAAATTTTATATATTCCCAACTTTGGCTTTTACAGAGATAAATTCAATGATCTAAACTTCAAACACTTTCCAATATTAGTTGAAAATTTGCCGCTAGTTTTTGATATATAATTTGATATTTATGACTTTCTTTGTTTTTAATTTTTACTTATCTTTATTATTTGTACAAACAATATTTCAATCTTCGCTTTTAAGGACAAAATAAGTGTTTTATGTTTAAAAGAAAGTTGTCTGCTTAAATGTCTTTCTTGCTTATATTACGCGTTATTGCCCTATAATTTATCAGGTTAATTATTGACCCAAAGATACTTTATTCCAGAAATTTCTTGTGGAATTTCTAATATATTTGGATATTAAATTCTTATTTGCTGTGGTTTAGATATTAGTGTTTGGATAATCAAAACACCGTGGCAAATTTCGCACGAAATTTGTAAATATTTTGAACTAACCAATTTCATAAGTTAAATAATTCAAAGAAATATATTCAATTTGCCACTTTCTAAATACAAAGTTCACCACTACACACAATTAGAACTGAATACCTTTTAAAAATAATTTCTCAAAAGTATATAAACGCAACACTTTTCATCTCTCCCTAATTACTAAATATGGAAAAAATAATTTTGTTCTGGTGGTGTCAAATATCTCGCGACTGTTAAGTCTCTAGTTGGATATTATAAATTCATTAAAACAAATATATTCAAATAAATTGCATTATAGTCAATTTCCATGTTTGAAACATTGTTTATTTTTGCTTTTCTTTCACCTTTGTCAAATTTACATATTAACTTTAACAATTTATAGTTTTAACTATTTAGTATAGGAATAAATTCCACTAGAAATACTAAAAAACATTGAAGATATGTTTAGATAAGTATTAATTACATATTTAATTTTTATGAAGAGATAAATTGCTGTTTAGATGTGACACTTTGCCTCTAACTAGACAAGATATAGGCTCAGAATTTCAATTCAGTCCAAATGTGCACAGTTGTTTGAATATTATAAAAAAACAGTGAAATTCCATTAAAAAACTGGCCTATGTACTATATACATATTGTTGCACCAGGCTGCGGCTTGGCAGACTCTTCAACCTTGATCCTCTCCTGTGCCGGGTCTTGCATCTTACCAGAGCGTGTTCCAACCATCCTACAAATTTATATAAAGGAATAATGAGATATCTCTACTTTAAGTAGCCTCCAGAATAATTTATTTATTTCTCACATCAAAGAGAGCTGTGAAGTCACACAGTGTATCTAAATACAAATGATGATTATATAATACATCTGTTAATAGAGAATAGATAAACGAATTATGTTAAGCATTATATCGTGCGGTTTTCCCATTAATTTACATTTGGTAAATGAAATATCCATTTGTTAAATACTATATATAGACACTTTACATACTTTATTTTTAGCTCTATAAAAATAAAACTTTAAATAAGGCTCAGATCTAGCTGTCGTTCTACATTTGTTTGTAGAACAAGCCACTATTCTAGTAATCTTATAATAATGCATTAAATTAACAAACAAAATTTAGCAATACATATTGGCATCACATTTTATGAACTCAAAATAAGCCCTATAGTTTGATATTCGGCTATTATCAATCTTTGTGGTCAAATTACTTCAAGTTTCTGAATATCCATTTTATCTCAAAAGTGTTAATTAGTTATTAGTTACATTTTGTGTATAAATAGGCTTTTAATAGTTTTTTTTTAAACTGAATTTTACCTATACCCCATCAAGATAAATTTATATTTATTTTTATTAGGAGCTTTGATTGAAAAGAGTTAAAGTGGTATTTGAACTTTCCTTTTATAGATATATGGCCTGGCTTCGCCCGTGTTCTATTGAGTGAATGTTTCACTGAAAGAATATTGTTCCTGCTTATTATAAACTAGCCGAATGACCCGGGCAACGCCCGTGTTTTACCCGATTGAATGTTTTTATTCAAATACTATTTGTTACAATTATAATTTGGCGCCTTAAATAAATGCATATGTTAGTTAATAACTATAGCCTATGTGCTTTATCTGTCTATGTACTGTTGGCTTCCGTAGGCGTCTCTTACTGGGAAAAGGAAAGAGAGGATTCCATTTGGTTATTAACTAATATATGCATTTATTTGAGGAGCGACCCGATCCAACACAATAGTTACAAAAACGAAAATGCGAGTGGGGGGGGGGGGGCAAAGGTGGCGTGATCGTAGCCGACCAATAGGAGGGCGCCATTCCAAAAAAAAGCAAACCGTGACAGAGGCGACGAAGAATGACGCTCGTAACTGTATATAGAATGATGGCCTTGATTTCCTATGTTCTGATCGAGTGAATGATCCTCGAAAGCATGTTGTTATTGTCTATCAACAACAACAATAGCCTTTATTGGGCACACGTGCCATACAGGATTCTCCCTGTAGGACAAAATAAATAAATAACAGATTAGCATCGTAGTTATATACAAATATTGGGTATTGACCTCGACCAATTATCGAGTTGGATCCGGTGTCTGTGCTAAATATTTTAATTGAGCTGATTTCCAGTATTTATAAAAAGCGAATGCAAAGGGTCTGGATTTTACGACTTTTGCCATTAAAACATAAGGCGAATTGCTATTATAACCGGTCTCTTGACGAAGAATTTCTCTTTCTTCTTCCATTGCCGTACAGTAGAACATGTAGTGTGGAAAATTGAGACTAAATTCACCGTTGCATAAGGTGCATTTTATGGTCTTAGTTTTCAATAGTGAAACATGATTAATTCTCTGTACTACAAAAAGGCTTCTTACTTGTACAATGATTCTCTTTAAGGTTAGGGGGATATTGTCATTCAGATAGCATTCCATTGTAGGTGATGAATGAAAGTATTTATAGTGAGAGTAGAGTACTGATTTTCTTATTCTTACATAATCGAGCTGCAAGGACTGATCGGTTGCCGTTCTAATAATTAGGGGGATGTATCTTTGTAGAATATTGAAGTCTGTACATCCAACAAGCCATGAGAAGCCGGTGTTATTAAGTAGCTCTGTTATACTTTTTACCAGTCCGATATTCTGTTTTGAAGAAATTGAAATGTCCCACAAATGTGCCAAACATATTGAAGGTAGCCTGCTGCCGTCCATTTTCAGAATTCTAGTCCAGAATTTTAAAGTTAGTTTTTTCACTGTGATATCAAGAGAGTTTCTTCCTGTTTCAGCCCTCAAAATATAGCCCGGAGTATAGCTTGGAAGGCACAGAAAACGTCTGAGGAAGGTATCCTGGATTCTATCTAGGATTAAGGCTTGATCATGTGCCCAGATTGGAGCCGCATAGAGTAGGACTGTCAAGATCATAGAATCCAACAATCTCATACTTGCATGGAAGGATTTGAGCTTGGACTTCAAAATAATCTCCCCTACAGCACCCATCGCGGCCATGGTCCTGCCTCTATAATTTAAGGCAACTTGAGTGAAAGAAATCGAAGGGGTTAGCGGGTAGCCCAGGTACGTATATTTTGAAGTAACACTTAAAGGACTTTGACCCCAATACCATCTTTCTGAACGCGCCACCTTTCCTCCATTACGGAAAACCATTATTCTTGACTTGTTTTCGTTCAGAGTTAGTAAGTTAGTTTCTAGATAAGTTTTCAGTATATTGATTTTCAATTGAAGGTTTATTTTAGAATCACCGATCAAAACAATATCGTCGGCATATAGGAGGAGGTGTATGTTTCCGAAATTGGGTAAGTATATTCCTGACAATCCCGAGTCATCAAATATTTTAATCAAATCATTAATAAAGAGTAGGAATAGGCATGGGGATAGTGGGTCACCTTGGAGCACCCCCGAACGAATTTCAATGAATTCAGTGATAGAATTGTTCCAACGAACCGCAGCGGTCATGTCTTCATAATAACGTTTGATTAAGTTGACAAATCGGTAATTCAGTCCTATTTTGACTAGTTTTGTCCATAGCAATGCGTGAGGAACCGTGTCAAAAGCCTTTTTTAAGTCTACGAAGAAGGAGTAACATTTGCCTCTTTTCTTCCTTAGGGCAAGTTGGATTACAGATGTCAATATGAAAATATGATCTTGACATGAGTGAGCAGATCTAAAGCCCGCTTGATTCTCTGGGATAATATCATTAGTTTCAATCCATTTGACTAGGCGGGACCTAAGTATTGCTATAAATAGTTTCGCGAAATTGCTCAGCAGTGAGATTCCGCGGTAGTTGGATGGATTATCAGAATCGCCATTTTTAAAAATCGGATGAATAATAGACCTCGAGAAGGAGGATGGGAATACAGCTGATCTTAGTATTCTGTTGTATAGATCCTTTAGTAACAGTAAGTAACTGTGGGGAAGGAGCTTAATCGCTTCGTTCGGTACCTCGTCGATTCCAGCTGCCTTACAGTTCTTTAAACGCGAGATTTCTTCTATTATCTCCTTCATTGTAATTTCCGCCAATAAGCCTGCATCCGCTGAAAGCGTGTTTAACATAGGAAGGATATATTCTGTTGATGTTTCAGATGAGAGTAGTTTGTCGTAAAATTGGTGCCATTCTTGAAGCGATATGTTTCCTTGAATGAAACTTCTTTTTTTATAAATGCTTATTGTTTTCCAAAAGTTTTTAGAGTCATGAGTATTGCTTGATAAATTTACATGCAATGATTGGTAGTATTTTTTCTTTTTATCTCTAATTAATGCAGCATAGAATTTCTTTTTTGAAATATAGTTAACACGGTCTGTTTCTTTTTTTGATTTCATGTAGATTTTAAGATGGGATTTAGTATTCTTTTTTGTTAGATAACATTCTCGATCAAACCAGGGCTTTGAATTTGGGTTCGATGTTTTAGATCTTCTCTGCATCCCCGCTTTGCCCATAGTATCAATGATTTTATCAGTTAAAAGCCTCATTGTGCGCTATCTATTGAGTGATTCCAATTCAGGTGTATTTCATTTAGTGCCTGCGAGAAAAACTGTGAGTTCTCATGTGTCCATCTATAACTTTTTAAAGGTGTTGGATTTGTATGTTTCGAGTAATTCACCATCCACTGTAATGAAGTAATTCTGCGATCAGAACCGGGCACTATAAGGGCAGACAAGGTGATAGGGAGATGGTCCGAGTATGGAGAGCATTCGACTTGGAAGTTCTCAATTAGATCCAAAAGCAAGGGGGTCACCACAAAGTAATCCAAGACCGAAGAGCCACGGTCTGAGATGTAAGTAAAATTGCCATTTTGATCTGCTATCGATCTGCCATTTAATATTGTCAGTAAGCTATTGTCGAGGAACTCAACAAAATGGGTTGCATTTGGAGAGATCATCTTATCACTGGAATTACGCTGTGAGAAAATATTTGAAGAGAGCGCAAATACATTGTGAAAACCGCCCATTGATCCCGTTCGAATGTTAAGGTCACCCGCCAGTATTATTTCATAGCCACATAATAATCTTTCCTCAATAAACCTAAATAGTTTGTTTAAGTTGAGTTTAAAGTATAACCAGGTGGTAAATATGCGACTAGTATACATAGTTTACATACAGAGGTTTGTTTAAAACAAATTGAAATCCAGTTAGGCTCAATTACTATTTTGTAAATATAATTTGCAAGCATTTTACTGATTCCGACCAGTATTCCACCAGACGGTCTTCCAGTCTTGCAGCATCTTGTAGCCAGCGATTCATAAATAGTAAATTCATGTATGTCAACTTGTATATTGCGGGTTATTGTCTATCAAACATGATACAGCAATGTTTCATCATCATTTAATACCTAAAATAATTAAATCAGTCTATTACTTGGTTGATTTGAATTTCCAAGGATAAAATATCCCTAGGATGAAAATTTCCTAGATAGGATATGAATTATTAACAAAATATGCAGTAATGTTAGCATCAGAATTTATGAAAACAAATTAATAAAGTTAATCTGATTTTTGACTATTTTCGAATTATGGGGACGAATCCATTCCAGATCTCTCATGTTTCTTTCACAAAACATTTAAATAAGGTATTGGTTTAATTTGATTAGGCTTTAAATAGTCTATAGTTTAAGCTGCGACTTCATCTGTACACCTATATACTTGTTGAACTCATAACATTTTCATTAGAAGTTTTAATGGAAAAGAGTGAAGGTTCCCTTTTAATCTTTCTTATTTTTATATGCTGCTCGAGTGAATGTTCCGCAGAAAGAAAAAAGAAGTCGGTGGACGAGTGGGTAACACCCTCGATTCCCGACATCCATGAACCGGGATCGAATCCCACGTTAACATTTTGTTTAAATATGTGAATAACTTTCACATATTATTCATTGTTGCAATTATCATAAACTAGGTTGCTCTTGTTGAGGGGAACCTAATAAAGTGATTTTGGAACAAGAAGAAGAACCGCAGAAAGAATATAGAGTTCGGTGGACCAGTTGTTAAAACCCTCGATTCCCGAATGCTATGAACTGGGATCGAATCCCGCATTTTACACTTTTTTTTTCTATTAGAACCCGTTAAAAATTTCATTGCAAATAACATAAGCTAGGTTGCTCTTTTTGAGTGGTACCTATTAAAGTTATTTTGGAACAAGAACCGCAGAAAGGAAAGGAAAGAGTCGGTGGCCGGCAGTATAAACCGTTGGTTTCCGACAGCCATGAACCGGAAACGAATTCCGCATTGGACGCTTTTTCTTGGGAAGAACCTGTTCATACTTTCATTGTAAATAACATGATTTAGGTTTCTTTTTTGAGCGTTACCCAATCAAGTTATTTTTGGACAGGAACAGCAGAAATGAATAAAAATAGTCGGTGGACAAGTGGTTAAAACCCTGGATTCCCGACAGTCATGAACCGGGTTCGAATCCCGCTTTGGACACTTTGTTTAAATATGTGAATAACCTTCACATATTATTCACTGTGAATTTTAAATATCATAAGCTAGTTTGCTCTTTTCGAGCGGCACCTAGTAAAGTTATTTTGCAACTGGAACTGCAAAAAGAACCTTGTTGATGTGCCGAGAAAAAATTCTCTCTATTAATTATAAATATAAATTTATAATTATAATAAATCGTAATTTAATAGTTCAGTTTCTGCTTACTCTAAACTTGAATTATATTAACAAGTCAATTTTTTAAATTATTCTAAATATAGTGTTTAATTATAATTTATCCTTTTTTTACACATTCTTATATATAAATTAGGAAAAGAGCGCTTATATCTTGGATCAAAACTATTTATTCTTCCAATAATCCGAGGCTGTGGATAGAATTCCAAGTGTTTATAGTGGATAGCAGAGGCTACAAGAAAGAACACGTCGAAATACTGGAAGTTATCAATAAATAAGTTTGATCCAAGATTCACAATTTATGTTTCCCACACGGATTACTTCATACTTCTATAGATAGAGTATAAAGTCTATAGAGTTCCTAGAAACGCCAATTGTTGCCATTGCCGGCCCAGCGCCCGCCGGGGAAGCCTCTATGAACCTCGGGTCTGGCACCTCCTGGTGAAAACTTGTCCTGTCACGACAACTGGCCATAGGTATGCTACCTAGGCCATGGTTTAGCGATGACGATTTGACTATGGGTCATTTTTTTAGCCGAGCTGGCGATTGGTCTTAGGCATATCTACTGTTGGGAGTTTTGACAGGACTCATGACGTCAGAGGTTGTCAGATCGCCAGAGGTAAAATGGCTTCCCCAAATTTTAAATAAAAAATAGAACTCCACGATATCAATTATGTGTGTGTTGTGAGTGGTTTAGTGGTGTGTGTTGTGAGTGGTAGAGTGACAATTTTGACAATTAAAACATTTTTATTGTCATCTCGACAATATTACAAATTATTCAAGAGAACAGTTTAAGAAGAATGAAAATATATACAGAATTGAAATATATACATATTTATAAGATGATGGAGGATGAAGGAAGGCATCCCCTGCGCACGAGGGTCCTCGTCCAGGCGATGAGCGGGTCCTCCACTCCACCGAGCCCAACCTGGACAAAGTGGCGATAGACGCGCAGCTTTGCCGACGCCAGGATGGTCAGGGCATCGTCCTCAAGGCCGGACCCGCCGAAGATCCAGGCCTGCAGGTCAGGGGGCCGTCCGATGATGTTGAAGGCCTCTCTGATGAGGGGCCTGATGGAACGACAGCTCCAGTATCGGTGGCCGACGGAGCGGTCGACGGACCCGCAGGCAGGACACGAGGGGCCGGCCGAGGCAGATGGGCCGGATGGGGCAGGGTGTGGAGGGCCAACTTGAGGGCCGCGTCGGCTTCGTGGCCCGAGAAGGCGCAGCGCCGTAGCGAGGCCCAGTCGATCCTGGATGGTGGTGCGATGGTGGGCGTCCATCTCGCGATGAATCTGGAGATGGGCGTGGCTGCGAGGCGTGGACGATCCAGGGCCCGTCGGGCCGAGCGCGTCGTGAGGCCGTTGAGGAACGGCGTGGCCGTCCCGCGTAGCACCACAACCGCAGCTAATGAAGATGATGAAGATGGAGACTCCCCCCGAAGCCCACGGCGTTCTCGGAGGTCAGCCTCCGGCAGAAGGCGCCCAGGGCCGCGGCGTCAGCCAGGGCGGAGCGCGTAGGGCGGGCGATGAGGTGGTCCTCCGTGAGAAGGTCCCGGACTCGGGCTCCGCGCCAGCGGGCAGGGGCCAGGAGGTCGGGAGGGCGAAGGAACCGGCAGCCGCCGATGATTGGGATGTCCAGCAGCTGAGATGTGGGGACCGCCCGGTGATTGAGGCTCAGGATCTTGGAGGCCTCCTCCCACAGCTTCAGCAACCGGAGACGGCGGGGCTGGAGACGCGTGCCGTCTGGCGGAGGGCGGATCCAGGCCTCGCTGCTGCTGGCGACCAGCCAGTCGAAGCCGTTCCTGCCTCCGCGGAGCGCGACCTGCACACCCTTGAGGCAGGCGAGCTGAAGTTGGGTTGCCAGGTCGAGGAGGCCGAGGCTTCCGATGGTAACGGGCCTCGCCATGACGGCGGCGGGAAGCCACGCCGTGTGCTCGGGCCCCCAGACGAACCTCGCTAGTCGGGCCTGCAGCTTGAGATGGTCGGGGGTGATGGCAGGTACCCGTGCAGGTGATGCTGGATGGTGGAGCCCACCAGCGAGTTCGCCGCTCTAGCTCGCCCGACGAGGGATAGGCCGCGGGTGAAGGGCGTCCATCTGCGGCAGGCGGACTCCAGGAGGGCGAGAAGATGCTGCTCCTGATGGGCTACGGAGCTCCTGGGGGCGATGTCGAGCCCGAGGACCCTGATGGAGGTGGTCGACCAGGAGGCGCCGAGAGGGGAGTCGCCGCGGTTGCGCCAGGCGCCGCACCAAAGGCCCGCGCTCTTCCCGAGGTTGACGGCGATACCGGAGGCCTGCTTGAAGTCTTCGAGGACGGTCGCCACCCGCTCGAATTCTTCGTCGCGATGGAATAGGGTAGTCGGCCCGGATGGAGGAGGCCTCGAGCTGCGCCGCGATGTATCCTCTCGCTCGGACGACGTAGCCGTCGCTGGCAGCGTGTCGCGGGTCGTGGAGGGATCTGGCCTCCGCTAACAGCCCCGCCTTGATGGTGGTCCACCTGTCCCACAACAGGATCCCGTCATCGTCGTCGTGCGCAAGGTCTTCCTCCAACTCCCGAATGTAGCCAGCCAGGTGTTCTAGGGCAAGGCCCGAGCGGAGCATCGCGGCCAAGCGAGGCTGGTGAGGGAAGACGGGCGGGCGGGCCCACCTGGAGCAGCACGAGGCGGTGGTCTGAGAGGTGGTAGTGGCTTGTCGCGTAGGTGGTCACGCGATCCAGGACTCCAGCAGGGACGAGGATCCGGTCCAGGCGGCTGCTCTCAATTTGGTCGCCGCGGCTAGCGACTCTGGTGGGGAGGTGGGTGGCATCAAACTGGGTGGCTACGTCCACCAGCGCAGCCAGGTCCAGAAGAGCGGCGAGGGCATCCGCGGAGGACGACGAAGGCTCCCTGATGTTGAGATCCCCGAGGACCCAGGCCCCCTCTTGGATCGCTGTTGCCGCCAGGAGCTCCAATTGCTCTAGCCGCTCGCGGGGGTCGTGTGCCAGATGGGCGTTGATGATGGTCATCTCCTCGCCGTGGACATCGATGGCGGCCAAGGCAATGTGGCCCGGCCACAGGACACGCTGTCGTAGCACGGCGACGCCTGGCCCGAAGACGCAGGCGAGTCCAGATCCCGAGATGGCTACGGGTGGCGTGACTACAGCGCTGTAGCCGAGGCAGAGGTCTTGGCCTTGGTCAAGATGGAAGCTGTTTGTCTCTTGGACAAACGCGATGTCCACTTGGTGTTGTCTGAGGAGATGACAGAGTACTAGGCTCCTCCCACGAGTGGCGAGCCCACGCGCGTTGATGGTGGCAACGCGGAAGTTCATTGAGCTCTTTGTTCAAGTTTTTTTCCGGGCGTCCACGAGCCGCTTGTAGATGGAGGAGTTGGAGCCAGGTCGCAGGTTTATTAAGGCGCTGATCAGCCTGGTTAAGACGGGCCTCTGGACGGCTGTGAGCTTCGGCATCAGGGTGTCGAATTTCGAAGTAGAGGGGAGGGCATGCAGTACTGTTTCCTTTTGGAGGCCAAGCTTCTCGAGTTCGTCAAACAGGGTGCTGGGGGCTTTCTTGATAAGGTCGTCGAGTGTGGCCCTGATCTTATTGCGCCCTTGGGATGTTGAAGACGAATCGGTTCTCTCCTCTTCCCGGTTCTCCACGTCCATCATCTCGATGTTTGTAGGAGCCGTCTCGCTCACGAGGGTCCTCGGGGCAGGAAGATGAGGAGGAGAGGCAACGACGGCTGGTTGAGTAAGGGGTGCTGGTCCAGCAGGCTGAGGCGCCGTGGAGCGAGGGAGCTTTGATTGGCATCTCCCCAGGTGGAGCAGGGTGGGCAGCAGGGGCGGGCTGGGCGAGATCCAACGGTTCGGCAGGATGTGGCGCCGAGGGGATCGCTGGAGCCTCGGCTGATGTCTTCGCCGGTTGGACAGGGGACGCCGTTGTTGCGGGCGCAGGTGCCGGCTTCCTTGGCCACTGAGGAGGAGGAGGGGGGGGGGGAGGCCTTGCGTCGGTGGGAGACGCTGCTTGCCTGGGGCTGCCGTTCCCTTGCCTGGCGAGCGCTGGGCAGTTGTCTCTGCGGTGGCCCTGTTTCCCGCATTTCGAGCACTTGATGCCAAAGGAGAGGAAGGCCGGCAGGGTGTCTCCTTTGGACTTTATTTCCAGGCGGGTGGGCAGCCTGTCCAGTTTGACGCCTTCTTTGAGCAGTATGAAGGCCTCCCGGCGGCCGTCGGTGAAGGTGAACTCCCCCATTTTGACCAGGATGGGGGTGATGGAGGTGACCCTTCCGAAGGTGTTCAGGGCGCTCACGACGGCGCTGTCCTCTACAAATCCGGGCAGGTTGGCGATGACGATTCGCTCGGCCCTCTTGCGGAAGGGGAAGACCTTGAGGGTCGTTCCCTCGATCTCCAGGCCGTCCGCGACCAGACGGTTCGCAAGGTCCTTGCTCTCGAGGCCCACGATGTAGTGTCCGTTCATTCTATTGAACTGCGTGATGCCTCTTGGCCCCCCGAATAGCGCGCTCATTGCCCGGAGGTAGTCCGGGATGTCAGGGCACAGCTCCACGAAGACGTAGTTTTCGTGGTGGTGGTGTTCTGTCTCGCCTTGGCTTCGGCGATATTCGCGCGTGTTGCCTTGATCTCCTTAGGCGGCACTGCTCTCGGCCCTGGTGCCGCTTTGGCTGCTGGGAGCTGGGCTTTTCAGCAGGCCTGCCAGGCTGCTTAGCGGCGTGCTCCGATGTTGAAGTGCGGCGCCTTTTCTTGCCCTTCACAGCGGTGTAGCCGTCGTTGTCTTCCACCTCCGCCATCTCGCTGTCGGCCCAGTTGAGCGAGGCTGGAATGTCGCTGGTAGCAGCAGCAGTCGTTGGCGCCGTGACGTCACGCGAGGCGGCCGGATTTGCATACTCCTTGCCAGCAGGCAAATTTGCATGTTTATAATTTACTTGATTTTCTTCAGAAGAATTCTTCTGAAAAGCAATTTTCGCTGATATTTCAGCACTGGTTTGAGGTTTCGAGCTGAGCCTTTCAGGCTCACGAGAAGCTCGTTCAGGGCTTTCAGCCGGTATCACTTTCGACACACCTTTCGGCATTTTTACACCTGCCAAAGGTGAAAAACGGCGGAGCTAAAAAAAGCGTGGCCGCTCGATAGTGGTGTGTATTGTGAGTGTTTTAGTGGTGTGTGTTGTGAGTGGTTTAGTGGTGTGTGTTGTGAGTGGTGTAGTGGTGTGTGTTGTGAGTGGCATTTTGGTGTATAGAGAGCCTGTTGTGAATATGTATTGAGAATGTAAAAGGGGCTATATATGAAGTTTAAGAGTTTAAATTATAAAATAAAACAATAATATCGAAATAAAATAAAGTAACAGTAAGTAAGTAACAAGTTATTACATTTTACACCACATATTGGGCTAAATTCATCACACGAGAGAGAGAGAGAGACGTGCCGAGTGCAGTTAAACTCTAGACACCGTAGTCGTCCACATTCCTAGTTACTGAGAGAACCAACACCTCAGTTCACCAGTCTGGAAACCCTATATGATGATATGTCAAGGAAGGCACATTATACAGAATGGTTTGATTGGGCCAAACGATACTATTCACCGTTGAGTAGAAGATGTAACTGTAAGAAATCATCCATCCGGAGGTTCGCCAAATTACCGTATGTGACTCAATACGAACTGTTGTCTTGGCGGATACTTGCCACGTCCTGCATCATCTCACGTCCGTACAACAAGCCAGCAGAAAATCGTTCAGCGAGACACAACCTCAGAGATTCGCAACAGATATTAAGAAATGTTTGGAACGCATAATGATTGGTGACTTAACCTGGTACGTCCCAGAAAGCAAGCAATGCCTCAGATGTAGGAAATATAGATTATTTTTGTCTGGTTTGAAAAATCTTTTGTGCTGCGTTCGTTAATTACGAGGAATTCATATTTTATTTGCTTCCCATGAAACTACCATCGCGAGGTACATCTTCGTGTGGGACTACAGAAGACTTAGGTGTTTGTCACGGAAGGTCTGTCTTCTGCATGCCCGTCCTCATAACGCTGAGATCTCCAAAGCGTATTAAAGTAGAAATTCTGGAGACACTATCCACCACACAGTCCAGAACTCTCCAATAGACAGACCTTCGTTACATGTGTTCGGATCGTTTAAGAAAGTGCTAGAAAAGACGGTGTTTTCTGTATTAGAAGTTGAGGTTGGGTCAGAAAGATATATTAAGGAGTTTTATTAGCAGGGGTGAGATGGTGAATCTCAGTGGCAGCGATGTGAAGATCATGATGGTGATCTTTCAGGAAATAAACGCGTTTCGGGTTGTTTGCCCTCGTGATGTCAGATGTACGTTAGTATCTCACCAAAGTGATCACTGCCTCTTCATTAGAATTTAAGGTATAGAAAAGAAACTATATTTATAAATAACTAGACGAATGACCCGGCTTCGCCCGGGAATTCCCCCGAGTGCAATTTCCTTCATACTGAAAGAACATTACTAATAAATAGTATTAGAGCCATAGAATAGCAACACCGAAGTAATACATTATCACAGGCAAAAAGTATGTGTGATGTCAAAAAATGCAATATATTAGTATTTAGGTATTTTATTTATTTATTTTTCAATCCATTTAGGTGTTTTAAATATAGTTCAAATAGTTGGCAGATTTTCAACCCAACCTCCGAGGTACTCGCCCCAGCGTGTTAACTCTTATATATAGTGGTGCATCCTCTGTAGGTCTATTACACTCTTTGGGTAAAAAGGGATAGGGATTGAAATTGCTTGAGAAGAGTGACCGTGATTGACCAAGCCTGGCCAGCAGCCTGTAATCTAATGTTTTCAGATCCCAGTCAAACATTCGTAGATGTTTTTCTGAAAAATAATTTTAAAAAAACTAATAGAAAGAATTATGAAAATAATATACCACTCAAACAAAAAAAAAGACTAAAATAGCATTAAAAAATATTCATGACAACACAGAAGAAAACACAAAATTTGAAGTCTTATTTTCTGGAGCCAAAACATAAAGATTTCTTCCTGGGCCAACTCTAGAGCAGGCAACATACAATTGCTCATGCGAGAAACAGGGTTGCTCCAAGTCAATGCCAGCAATTTTGAGGGACTGACCTTGAGCCTTGTTAATCGACATGGCAAAAGAAACTCGAATGGGGAACTGCGATCTTTTAAAATGCAAAGGAGAATGTTTATCATCATGAATCAGAGGAATCCGGGGAATAAAAACCTCTTCATTTTGAAAACAACCAGTCAAAATGGTTGCCTCTACCACATGAGGTCACAATCTTTTAACACAGATACGGGTACCATTGCAAAGGCGGGGTGCATCAATATTTCTCAATAAAATAATGGGAACACCAACTCTAAGTTCTAAGTGATGTGGTGGCATCCCAGAAGGTTCTAAAGAATTTAGAAAACTCTGTAGTATATTCCACGCAATCCTCAGCATCAAAGGTGGAATCCACAGAAGTATATAAAATTCTTTGCCCTGTTATTTCTTTCAAAAGCTGAGCATTTATGGCATCAACTACACAATTCCTTGGAGCCAAAATTGCCCGCTCACAAAGCCAAGGATAGTAATTCGCCCTTCCCCGGTTAAACATCTCCCCAATGTTAGGAAAAACACTATTCTTTAGGCCAGAGAGGAAGTCACAACAGTGTTAACCAATTCATTTGAAAAATTAACATGACCATCCGCATCATTAAGTTGGTCACTTCCAAGTTGAAGCAAAAATTGTGAAAATAACAGTGAGTTAGGATCTCCTGAATTGACAGCCCGCATATTTGTTGAAAGAGTAAGTCTTTCAACAAATGACCAAAGTTGGGATGCCTTTAAGCAAGCATGCAACTCATCTGCTATTGTACCTCTGGGGATAATGGGCAATATCTGCCTGAAGTCACCGGCCAACAACAACACTACACCTCCCATTGGTCTCTGATCCTGCCTACAATATTTAAGTGTTATGCCAACTGCCTCTAAAGCATGCCTGTGTGCCATAGTACATTCATCCCAGACAATAAATTTGCATTGTCTAAGAACTTCGCCCATTGCGGAATCAGCATTCAAATTACAAACTAGTGCCTCATCCCTGGTCAAATCTAAGGGTAATTTGAAAGTCAAATGAGCAGTTCTGCCGCCATGCAACAGAGTGGCCGCAATACCAGAAGAAGCTGTAGAAAGAGCAATGTCCCCAGTACTTCGTACCTTTGTAAGAAGAAGCTTGATCAGAAAAGTTTTTCCTGTGCCCCCCGGAGCATCAAGAAAGTACAATCCGCCAGCATTGGAATCAATTTTAGAAAGGATCCTTTCGTAAGCCTACTTTTGTTCAGGGACATTGGCAAGTTTCGGTTCATTCGAAGCCACAAATTGTAGTAATCTGCTGAGATCATACGATGTTTCTCTTAAAAGTTCATGACTGGTTCGGTGAGTAACATTGCGCTGTGGGGACCTCATGCCAAACTTTGTCAAATGGAAACCAGTCATTTGCAGAACTTTTTGTTCTGAAAGTATTAAAGCCTGATTTGACATTTCGTATGTCAGCTGTAAAAGACCGTCATTGGCTTGCTGTCTGGCAAGATTCAGAATATCTGCAGACATTGGTTCTTTAAATTGTGCCCAGATATCTTGAGGGTTGGTAGGGTGGCAGCAGGTAAGAATAATAACAAAAGGTTCCCGGATTTTTAAAGGAGACTCACTTAGCACTGCTTCCTGAATACATGATGCCATTGCTGGTCATTCTCAAGCAATCCCAAATGCAGACATGCCTCTTTATATGTTTGACAGAACACACCATTGATTGTTCTGAGGGCTGCAAAAGAAGTCGGACCAAGAACACTATGAAGCAGCATGCGAAGATAAAAACATTCCTCAAAATTTGGATGAACGGTGTAGACTCTGCCAATAGCATCAGAAGCAAAAGCAACTTGGTCAGCAATGCGAGTGCCTTGTTTTCGAGGCTGCCATGATTTAGAAGCAGACCAAATGTAGTAAACAGGAACTTCAACATAGAGAAGTGTTTTTGCAAAGTTATCGCGCTTACAAAGGGCAAAAAGGTTCTGTCAACGTGGTCTTAGGTGGACGGTGAGCCTGTAGTGCAGCATTAGCAGAAGTAAAATATACACGCTGCCCATTTTCCAAGTGTACAGAGAGATGTTGAACCATTGGATGGCGTCTGTGAATAGGGAATCCCAGAATGCGCCAAACAGCTTCATTGCTACTAATATATCGACCACGTTGGTACTCTAGCACTTCATTAGACTCTCTTTGAGCATCAGTAACTGCAAAAATTGATTGGTCTGAACCCTTGTATATGTATTTGCAGATATATTTTATAGCAGAGATTGAAGCACAGGACTCCACATTGATGTGAGCATCAAATAGTCTGCATAGAAGAGGCGAATATGGCACAACATACCTATTATCAATGGTAACATTAGTCATGCGCACAACCTGAACACCATTCTCAATGGTGAAAACTCTCACTCTTTCAACAAAAGAAAAGCCACCTTCCTCAGGCCTGCGACGTCTGTACAATGGGTAGCCATCCCTATCTGTCTGCGTTTCAGCCAAGAGTAGCCGTGGATATTTCTTTTGGCATCTACCCCGTTCCATGCAGCCAGGATTAGGATACCCATGTCCACATGGCCCATGAATCATATTTTTGGTTACAGTCCGGAACAGTGAAGCATCAACCTCCGCATTGGGGATTTCAGCACAAATGATCGAATCAATCTGGTTTGGGCGAATCTTTTCTTTAAGCCACAATAAAATATGCGCATGTGGTAGCCCTCGCTTTTGCCATTCAATGGTATAACACCAACATTGGGGCTTGCCAGAGCAATCCATAAATAAATATTTAATTAATAATTAATTATAAAAACACTTAAAAAAAAGCTTTTATTTAAAATGCACTAAAATAACAGAATAAATATTTCTGAAGTATTGCTTTTTTTTCTGAAGGTACCATTTAACAAATAAAATAATAGACTTAGAAATAAAAGCGGTGGGGGATGATAATCATTTATGCAGCAAATAGGTATAAATTTAATGAAAGGCATAATCTTGCTAATCATTTGCTTCATATAAAATCACATTGATCTCATATTTATTATTATTGTACCCCACCGCTTTTATTTCTAAGTCTATTATTTTATTTGTTAAATGGTACCTTCAGAAAAAAAAGCAATACTTCAGAAATATTTATTCTGTTATTTTTAGTGCATTTTAAATAAAAGCTTTTTTTTTAAAGTGTTTTTTTATAATTAATTATTCACGCTATTTTTAGTCGTATAAATGCCAGTCCAAAAAAAAAAGCCTTATCACTGAGACTACGTTGGCCTTAAATAGCTGCAAGCCTGCTCGCAGCAGATTGGTCAATTCCTCGTGAGAGGTCGGAAGTGAAGTAAGCAAAATCCGTTACTAATAGAACTGCGTCTCTTTGCTTTTGGGAACCCTAAATTTATTGAATTATATTACAAAGTTAGAGACACCCAGTGGATTATTTTCAGGGGATAATTGGTACATATAAAATTTGAATTATAATTAAACAATTGATTAAATAGTTAAAAGTAACAACATACTAATTGAAAAAGGGAAACTATTTAAAAAGGTGTCGTGAAATGTATGGTGGTATATTGTTACACACACCTATATATATATCATGAATATAAATATATGCGTGATGATATTGGAATAAGATGACTAAATTATAACAGATAAAATTAATATATTTGTTAGCTTTTCTCATTTATTTGCTTGTAATTCCAAGGACGTTTTAGATAGGAATCTGAATATTTGGATTTCTAATTCCTTCCATGTCTTGAACATTTATTGAAAAAATCCTTTCGCAACCTCCAGCATTGTCGCATTTTTAGCCAAGAAAATTTGAAACTGACAGGTTCTGGGAAAAAATAGTTGTTTTTTTAGTCAGAAAATGAAAATGAAAATATTGCTGTATCATGTTTGATAATCAGATACAAAATTATATAGGGAAAAAAATTCCAAAAGAGCAGAGACCACGGGTGAAGCGAGTTCACTTTTAGTATGCAGAAACAAAATTCTAACAGAAAACATTCATTCGAGTAGAAGACACAAAGCCAGATCATCTATATATATATATATATATATATATATATATATATATAAATGAATGTATGTGTGTCTGTGTGGTGTGTCTGTCCTTTATGGCTGACCAAACCACTCATTGGAACGCCATGAAACTTTGGGAAGTTATTTAGTATAGTACTGGGAAGGTTTCTAGCAAAAAAAAAAAAAAAATTTGAAATAACTTTTCGCCTAAAAATAATCAAGATAAATATTCTAATTTATCTGTTATAATTCAACAATCTGCTCTAAATATTATCATGCATATAGAAAAAATGATTATATGCCTCTTCTTTATGCCGGACCAAACTGCTCATTTCATCGCAATTTAACTTTGAGAAATTGTTTAATATACTACCAGAAAGGTTTCTATCTAATTATTAGTTTGAAAAACCTTTTTTTTTTAAACAAGGATAAATATTAATCAATCTGTTATATTTTCAGCACTATGATTTATTATCTCTGTATTATCTTTATATATATATATATATAAATCAAAATTGGGCTGTCTGTTTATCGATAAACTCAGAAACTACTTAACCAAATGTCACCAAATTTTCCACATAACTACCAATGACCCTGAAGATGAAGAATTTACAATGCATTAAAATTAAGTAAAAAAAAAAAAATTTAAATCTATTTGTTATCTTTGTGAAAACTTTATTTATATAGCCACTTGCTATTTGACCATTTAGAACTTTGGGAAAAGTTATAAAGCTATTTTTTGTCAGATTTCCTTTTTTCGTTTCGTTTTATTTCCCAAATTCCATTAAATTTTTATTAAAAATTATCATCATTATTAAGAAGGTTTTCAATGTGTCTTTATTCAAATTATTAATGACATTTTTGAAAGTAATACACTGTATACGGTATTAAATATGTATAATGGAACAATGGCTTAAAATATAATAGAAAGTAAGCTGAATCAAGACAAAAAAAAAAAATGTTGAAAATTCCCTATGAATTGAAATGAAGTCATTTTGCCTATAAAATATCAAAAAATAGACTGGATTGATACACATTCAAAATGGTTAAAATGGCATTTATTAAGCCAAACAGTGTGAAAAAGTAGATACAGTAGAGCTTCCATTGAGAGGATGCCTAAAATCGTAGCTTAACCCGTCTCTCCAAGAGGCAGTCTCTTATTAAAGGTCTATTAGAGATTCTTTAATATCAATTAGAATCTCCAATGAGAGACCACCTACAGGAGAAACAAGTTGAGTCATGTTTTTAGGTGGTCTTTCTTAAGAGACTCTATTTACATATATTAAAATCAACATTTTCTTACTGTTACGTTTAATTACTGCTAATCTATAAATATTAAAATGAATGTATGTCTGTCTATTTGTCAATTATTAATTGGACTGAGCGAGTATTGTGAGTTTCATTATTCTATATGGTCTGGAAGCATATTAAAATTAAATATACAAAATTTGAAAGGAAATTAGGAAATTTGTCTGTTCTTGGCCAACTTGACAACCCAGAAGTCTGAAAATTGGTCAGCTAGCATTGTCATCAGGTTTGAACATGCGTACCAAATTTCATATTTCTAGGTGCCCTATAAGTATATTAAAAATTGATTACAAGATTTGGCGACAGACATCCAGACAGACAGACAGATAGGCAAGTTAAATAAAAGCTTTAAAAAAAAATATCATTTCAATTTTTCTTTGTTTTTGACCGGTCTAATTATTTATTGGACACACCTCGTATATATAATATCACAGGCATTTACATATGTTTCAGTATGTTCTTATTCTCATTAACATATTTTACCGGTAAAGGAAGCCGTTAACTCTACCAGGCCAGACGATACACACATAGCCTGTCCCAGGGGAGGGGGGTGCATTACTTAAATTAAAACTCTCAATTGAGGCCCGGGGGTGCCATATTAACTAAGAGGTCTGCTGTTTGATGATTATTTAAAAGGTTTTGACTCTGCAATATAGCCCCAGTTAAACACCGCTTTTGAAATTTCGAAAATTTTCAGTAATTACTAGTGAGATCTGGGCGAAAATCGATGCCTCGCTCTGGATTGATGACTGTAGTGGACAAATTACTGATGTGTGGCTTTGTTTGGTTGAAATTGAATATTTTAACTTTGTTTTTATTTTTTAAAAGGCATCTCTTAATCGTTCAACTAAAAGTTGCTGACGGCTTTCGCCATCTGTCGGAATAAATATAATTATTAATCAAGAATAAGTAATTGGTCAATTCTGGAATAATTTAAAAATCAATGATTAGTTGATATTTAATCCGACAGATGGCGTCAGCAACTCTCAGTTCAGGAAATAAATTTTTATTAATTTATTGACCCGATCCCAGTACAATGTCTCCTCCATTTGTAAGTGCAAAGTCGAACTGCTTTTCACATGTGTAGACATGTGGTGCACTTACAGTAAAAGTATTTGCCTATTTCTACCCACCATAATTTACATGGCCTGTACCACGTGTACTAGGGATAAGCAAAAAAAAAATGTCTCCTTTTTTTTTCTATTTTTTAACGGTATTTTTATTATTAAAAACAATTTTCTCGAGCTCCAACTGGCAAGATAAACAAATTGGAAGGGTTTGGTTCACATCTCTATGCCCAAAGCGTTCTTTCTACTCTGCGTCATTTTTTGTTATCGTTGGTATGAAGTCTACTAAAATTGAGCTTTCAATTATTTCTATAGCTGGGTTCTTCTGCCTGGGGAGAATTGCACTGCTAGGAGGTGAAGTCGGTATAGTGTCCAACTAGAGAAATCCCTAGACTCGTGGGTCGTCCTTTAAACAAACACACACACACACACACACACACAACGTTGTTGGATTAAGAGGTTTTGGCAGTTTCAGTCTGTAAGTTTGCTAGAGAACGCATATTTAACGTGGTTTTTTTATCGGTGTTCCAAGAAGCCATATTTAGTAGAGCCGTTCTAATTACGGTGGTGGAAGGTCGCCGAGTATTGTCAATCCACCCCACACATCTCTGCCTACGTAGGTCTGGCCTTCCATGGTACTGGTACTTATACCATGGGCTACAATACATCAAAATAGGTCAATAAAAAGTATAAAGAATAGGTTAAAACATCAAAATAGGTCTCAACTCCTATAAAGAATACGATAAAATATTAAAATACGTCTCAATTACCTACTATAAAGAATTGGTTAAAACATTAAAATAGAGGTCATTTAACTCCTATAAAGAATACGATAACATATTAAAATACGTCTCAATTACCTACTATAAAGAATTGGTTAAATCATTAAAATAGAGGTCATTTAACTCCTATAAAGAATACGATAAAATATTAAAATACGTCTCAATTACCTACTATAAAGAATTGGTTAAATCATTAAAATATATAATTGTAGCGAAGTATTTATTTTATTAACAGAGTATCATTTTTGATGTTTATATTTTGATACTCTGTAAACTTCTCTAATTTCTTATCCTTTGTTTATTATTCATAGTTTATTCTTGCCTTAAATAAATTGCTGTGTCATCCTAAAGTTTGTCTTTCCTAATTTTCTAATTGGCAATATCATCATTAACTTGGCCTTAAAATGCCCATGCCCTATCTCTTTCAATTTTTAATCATCGCAGATTAAGAGTTGTAGAAATCATTTTAATTATTTATAATTTAAAAGAGAAATAGCGTTTAAATAGAATATGTTAATAATTTTCAACATCAAAGTAGAGAGAGATATATTTAAAACCCAGGTTCCTGGAGCGCAGATCGCCAATTACCCGGGGAGTCCAGCTTACTAGTATGGACTAGTGCTAAGGGCTTTTACTCGCGTTCTGCTTTGATTGCTGAGTTGAACCAGTTGACCAGGAAGTTTCATCCTGAGGTTGAGTCTGGAAGTTTGGCCAAAGATCTAGGATTGAGGTGGATCAGTCCAAGCAGGATAACTGTTTGTATCCTATGTCTCAGGATTGCTGGACAGCTGAAGGATTAATATAGGTCAATTGACTCCTATACAGAATAACTCAAAAACATCATATACAATAGCTAAGCACAAATATCAAACTCTGTTGATAAACTAATCAAAGGCCGGTTATAACAAAAGTAACATTCAGTTATAAAACCTTCTTATCCGAGAAGTTAGAGGGATTATTTAAGCCAGAACGATGGTACCACATGCTGAGCAGACATTGTGTTTGCTATAAGATTTAGGATGCAAAAGAATCGAAACCGGACGATTGTAAAAGTCTTTTTTAATAATTTCTCAAAAATTTTTTTTTATAGTACTAAATATTTATTAGTTTCACTATAGCGTTTACACAGAATACAACAAAAGTTAACCATATGAGGTTAATTATGTTAGGTAATGGTATCCAGCAAGGCTTTGAACATCTCCGTGGTGAATGAAAAAATAAAACCTTATTTGAAGTCTTATTTCTTCAATAAAATAAGTTTCCAAAATCGATTAAATACACCCGAAATTAGTACAGTAGACCTCCCTTTAGCGTACACCCCGCTAGCGGACACCTCTCCCCAAAGGAGAGTTTTCATTTGCAAAATTACCATTTTTACTATTTAGTAACTCTCCGGTAAGAGGACACATCTCCCTAAAGGACACTTTGGCTCTGCAATTAGGTGTCCTTTACAGGGAGGTTCTATTGTATTTAGAAAGACTCCCATCTCTGTAAAATCAAAAACTAACTTGAACTCAACCTGAAATGAGCGACTATCTAGGGTCTCTTATGAGAGGTTCTGCTGTAGAGGGTAAAATAAAGAAAATGTGGCCAAAATCGGTCAACTAAATTCGAATCTGTAAAATACCGTATATAAAAATGATCAAAATGTGTTGAATACATTTTAAATCATAAATTTACGGTAGAGGAGTGAATAGCCAAAGTTGTCAAATACACACTAAATCAAGATTTTACAGGTTAAAACTTGTTAAATATACTTTGATTCATATAGATAAACAATAAAAAGAAACTCATCTCCGGAAACCTTTATAATTTTTTAATTAATGTCCAGTAGATTTTTAAATCAATTGATTTAAATCGTAAATTTACCGCAAAGGAAAGAATGAGAATATTTTGATAAATTATTTCCAAATCATAAAATTGCGATAGAGAAAAAAATGATCAAAATTTGTTAAAGACACTCTAAATCATAAATTTATTGTAGAGAAGAGAATGATCAAAATTTTGTAAATATACTCTAAATAATATATTTACGGTAGAGAGAAAAATGATCCAATGTGTTAAATACACCTATCCCCCGATTTACACGGTAGATACGTTCCTGAGAAAAACGTGTAAATCGGGGGATAGGTGTGCACAGAAATAAAAATAAAATGCATTGACAGGTTAAAATATGTAGTCAGCACATAAGCTCGGGATTCCTCGTGAGATGTGTACACAGCGCATGTGTTCAATCACAGTAGCATTTAGTATAGTGCGATAAAAACAAAAAAAAACTTATTTGGAAAACCGTGTAAAACAAGTACCGTGTAAATCGGGGGATAGGTGTACATTCTAAATCATAAATCTACCGTAGAGGAGAGAATGATCAAAATTTATTAAATATAAATACACTCTAAATCTTAAATTCGCGGTAAAAAAGGTAAAAATAACTAAAATCGGTTTAATAAACACGAAATCGTTAGAATATAATAAAAAAAATAAAGGCTAAATTGGAATAGTCGAACGTAATTCTACCGAAAACATAATCAATAATCTTGTTAATTCTGGTAGATTCGATAACTGTGTGATCAATCTACTTCTAAGTAAAGCTATAGATAGCTAGGAGATATTCAATAGCCATGTATAGGTCTTGTATAAATAGAAAGAATCAGTAGATATAACACAAACCCTATCAATAAATCGATGTCACGTGGCGAAAATAAACCAATCGTTACTAGAATAATCAAACGATTGTTTTGGTTTAGTCGAATTGAGTGAAGATGGGAAGTGGGGAATTTGCATAATCTAATTTCCCATCATCCTCTGTCGTGTTCTGTGAGGTACATATATCCCATTTATTGCTCGGGTTCGTAGATCTTCAAATTAAAGACTCTTCGGCCAGTAAATTTTTTTTTATTATCTCGACGTTTCGACAAAAATCTTTTTTCCTCGTCAGAAGCAAACAAAAATTAAAACATTTGGCAAAGCGTTAAAATTATTCTAAGGCTGCAAGGGCGTTCTCACGCGGTATTTCAAATTTTGTACAACATCTAAAGTATTTAATTTGAAGACAATAAAAAGATTTACTGGCCGAAGTATCTTTAATTTAAAGACCTATGAATGCCGGCCAGGCAGCCTCTATCTTTATAATAAGGTTCATAAAGCGATCTATTGAGAACTGAATTTGTGTAAATCGCGAAATTATGTAATTCGAATTAGCTGATCGTGGATTCGTAACTGTACACGTAGAGTTTGAACGAAATCCATTTAATGAGTATCATGAAAAAAGAGTGCGAAGAAAACGGTCAGCACGAAAAATACCTCGTTCACACAAGAAACGCGTAATTCCTTTGTATAAGCAGAAAACTGTGAATAACGCATGACCTTATCTATCCCTGATGTGATAACTTCAAATACAATGTGTACTTAATATGTGATAACTTAATATTTACACAGATCTCTGTTTCTTCAATGTATTCTATAAGAAATGTTCATCGTGGACTCTTCCTAAGGGTCTTTGAAGATCCCGTAGATCAACATATTTCGTATATATCAAATTATCTCATCAAAATTTGAAATTAGAGGCATTCATAGGTATTTATAAATATAATCCTTTTTAACGCCTTGCCAAATGCTTTAATTTTGATTTTTCCTAACGAGGACAGAAGAATTTTGTCGAAATCTGAGAAAATGAAAACAATTTTCTTGACGAAGTTTCCTTTATTTTAAAGAACAAAAAACTGAAGTGTCCATTTGTGAAATAAAATGGAATCTCTCTACTGAAAGCTCTTTATACATTTGTACAGTGGTCAGCTTTGTTCTAAATTTTTATCTATGTGCAAATTCTATTTTAAAAATATTGTCTCTTTAGAAAAATAGTTGCCGAAAGAGGTAAGTGTGCAAAAAAAAAATTATTCTTCGGTACCAACGCGCGAACAGTCTACTCTAAAATCAAAGTTTCATAAATTTAAATAACATTGACAATCCAGGTTTGTGGATTTCAAAAAATTACAAAAAGAAGGTACAAGACGCCATATAACTTTTTATTTATTGTTTAAAGTAGCTTCAAAGCAACTACTTCTTCAGCAAACTAAAACATATAAAAAGGTGATGAAAAGAGATTATATAACATTCTAAAGATAAATCTATGTAAATATAGGACATCAGAATTTCAATTATGTAATTTTTTAAATTCCTTATGTCCTATATTTACATATATTTATTTTTAAAATGCTATATAACATCACCATTACATTTTTATGTTTTAGTTTGCTGTGGAAAGGCTTGCCCGCTAAATCTACTTTAATCAATTAATAAAAAGAGATAATTGGGTCTTATGCCTTTTTTTTTTGTAATGACAATCCATTCCAATCTCTTTATGCAAATAATCCTAATATAACCAAACTCAAAATGATGTAAATTAACATAAGAACAAATAAACATCAGTAGTATATACATAATAGCGTAGTAGTTGTGATACTTAGTTTCAAATAATAATAATAAAAACACTTTAATATCGCTCACTTTTAAAGAGAGAGTGTGTGATAGTATTCGCATACTGGCAAGTGTTTATCTTAAGAAATGTCGCGGAGAGACGTCCAACTAACCCCTCATCTCGTACTTTTATTTGACATATCGGACGCGATATCCCAGTTTGGGATACCTAAATACATTTTAACAAAACCTATATACAATTCATTATATATATAATTCAACAACAGGACTAAAAACAAAATTAAAACTGAAAAGTTGGTTTTCTCAAACAGAAAAGAAAATCGTCATCTCGTCCTTAGAGAAGTCGATAAACAAAGTCCAGCTAAGTAATCCCGGGGACTTGGGGCATGTAAAGTGGATTAATGTCATAGCAGTCCGTTTATTGGACTTTCCCGGCGAGCTAGTTAGAAGAAATATGATGTGATGGGAATCTTAATGTAAGTCCCCTTATTTCCCATATAAATATTTCATCTTTAATTTGGGTTTTCGGTGAAGTTTTGCCTTTTAAACCCTTGCGAATTATATAAATGGATTTATTTTGTGGATGTTCTTATGAAGTTTTGTAAGAATACTTTATAACTTGAAATTATTCCGGCCTCCAGTTGGCATTACCATGTTCCATGAGAGATGTCTTTTCAGGAAGTGATTTCTGAATTAAGGAGAGTTATTGTTTATTTTTCTTTAAAATAAATCGAAAAAGAGAATCAGGGATGAACCAATCAACGAGTTAATAAAACGAACGCCATCAATCGCTATATTATAAAATCTAAAATGTGTTTTCTTATTTTATATTGATCAAATAACTGGGATATTTTTCCTGAATAGCTATAAATGTTGATTAAAATAATTAAAATATTTAATAAAGTAATATTGACCTTTTGACTTGATATATGATGGTTTTGATAGAATATATCCAATATAAAGATATTTTAGAGGCGTAATATTCTTTTTAAAATAAAACAATTTCTACAGTAGAAATTGTTTTATTTTAAAAAGAATATTACGCCTCTAAAATAGTTTTATAATTTGATAACAGATGGCGCTCTAGTACATCGTAATAAAGATATTTATTTATATTTTATCATAACATTTATTCTCGAAAGAAAACACTTTTTAGTCTTTATTTTCGATTAAATACTGACACCATAATAACCATCAAAGTGTTGTCGCCGATTGTAAGATGAGGTATGATACTCAATGAATTAAAATATCGACATAGAATATGTAGAATTTTAGGAGCCACACAAACAAATAAAATAAATTAAACAAAAATTCTAGTTTACCAACATTAGGTCAATAAAAAAAGAGGAGCATTCAAATAAATAATAAGATATGAAAAAAAAAATATTTTTTCAAATAAAATTCCCTAATATTTTGAAATTGATCGATATTGCAGATATGTATGAGACAAAATGATAAATGTCTGCAATATGTTTCTTTTAATCAAAAGAATTGTATTTCAAAGGTTTTATCACTTTGTCTCAATATTCTCTATAAGACTGCAGGCATCAAATGGCTCCACTTGAGTCGAACTACTTCCACGTTTGTAGAAATGTGTACTCCTAGTATAAGCAGTCGCCAACATTTGCGTATATCATTTATCGTGGCCATGTGTATACTTCGGATAATAAAATATCTCAATCTCAGTACACACAGACATTGGTCAAAAACTTCAACTAAACCCTATAGCTTGAAGAAACTTCTAGATAGACGGTCTGATAGCGGTTAGGGACGGCTAGATTCAAGCCATCACCATGTGTTCATCAACATTTTATCTTCTGCGAAATTTGGCAATTTTTACGTAAATTTAAATAAATATTTAAAAATAATAATTATTCTATATACAGTTACGAGCGTCATCAATTCTTTTTCATCTCTGTCACCGTTTGCTTTTTTTTTTTTTTTGGAATGGCGCTCTCCTATTGGTTGGCTACGATCACGCCACCTTTGCCCCCCACTCGCTTTGTTGTTTTTGTAACTATTGTGTTGGAGCGGGTCGCTCCTTAAATAATCTATTGTTAACAATACCTCATTATAGGTCCGCAAATATCGAAAGTATAGGTATGTAGCTTTTGTACTATTAAGGTGTATATATATACACATACTTTATGTATACATACATTATGCTGATGCAAATAAATAGATAATGCTAATAACAAACAATTATTTTTAAAATATCTTATTTAAATATATATCACTCGGGTAGATATGCACACGGGTCAATCCCGGGGCGAAGCCCGGGTCACCCGTCTAGTTATATATATAGGTGAAAATAAATTTGAGAATATATCCTATTTTTATATAATTGTTTGTGCTCTGTGCTTTAAGTGTTGTTTTTACCTTGCTTCTTGTTAGAAAGAATTAAGTAGTTTCTATTATTGAAAATTTTCAATATTTTCCAAATAATTCTATAAAGATATATCAGTTTACGGTTTAGAGAGCGTTCGGACTGACTTGTAGAAACGCAGCGGCGGCACCAAAGTGAACAAACCAACCAAAAGGTCAAGTTAGAGACAAGTTTGTAGAAATGCCGTCGCCGCCGGGGAGGTAGAAAAAAGAAATTAGGGAGTTCCTGAGAGCTCATTATTCCTGGTTACTCAGAGGTTGGTGGCATTTCCTGGCACCTTGAAGGCTATCAGTGTGGCTGACTACATACTTTATACAATATCACCTTGAGGTACTTAACATATATACATATAGCACTGTTGCAACGATTGATTAATTGTGATAAATAAGAAATCAACATTTTCTATAATTCCTTGTAACTCAGAAGTTAGTGGCATTTCCTGGCACCTTGGAGGCTGTCAGTGTGACTGACTATATACTTTATACAATATCACCTTGAGGTACTTAACATATATACATATAGCACTGTTGCAACGATTGATTAATTGTGATAAATAAGAAATCAACATTTTCTATAATTCCTTGTAACTCAGAAGTTAGTGGCATTTCCTGGCACCTTGGAGGCTATCAGTGTGGCTGACTACATACTTTATACAATATCACCTTGAGGTACTTAACATATATACATATAGCACTGTTGCAACGATTGATTAATTGTGATAAATAAGAAATCAACATTTTCTATAATTCCTTGTAACTCAGAAGTTAGTGGCATTTCCTGGCATTTTGGAGGCTATCAGTGTGGCTGACTAAATACTTTATACAATATCACCTTGAGGTACTTAACATATATACATATAGCACTGTTGCAACGATTGATTAATTGTGATTAATAAGAAATCAACATTTTCTATAATTCCTTGTAACTCAGAAGTTAGTGGCATTTCCTGGCATTTTGGAGGCTATCAGTGTGGCTGACTAAATACTTTATACAATATCACCTTGAGGTACTTAACATATATACATATAGCACTGTTGCAACGATTGATTAATTGTGATTAATAAGAAATCAACATTTTCTATAATTCCTTGTAACTCAGAA
>CP092865.1:167754766-167781182 GCA_030710605.1 Cordylochernes scorpioides | reverse complement strand
ACCTTTTGGTATTGCCACATCCTCTTGATCAGAATCATTTTATGGTGATATTGTAAACAAACAAAAATTAAGAATTTACAAATATGAATTAATAGTAGATAGATTAGATAATTTCCATGTATTATTGATATTTTATACTTTCTAGCCAGGTAAACCATGATCCTATCATATGATGCGAATGTTGAGAGCAATTATACTGAATTTTGTTACTTGCTTTCAAAACATTCAACATGCATAGTTGGTTTAGTATATTTTGTGATATTAAAAATTTTACGTGAGGTTAAAAAAGGCAAAGAATTTTCAATATTCGCTGGTAGATAGTGTAGGTTTCAATCAGCTAACTACGACGCAAAAATCGAAATGCTATTTATAGAAGAAACCTCATGACAGACTGAGAGAGGAGTTTAGAAAAAAATCATCAAAAGTTCGAGTATCAATTCAGTAATCAGAACATCAAGGCCATGTTTTCATTATAGATCAAAGGTTGAATTCAGTTTTTTTCTAATGATAGAAAAGTTTTCAAAATTTTCACCATCAAAGCCTATTTTTTTAATTCATCACACCAAATTATAAGTTTGTCCCAAAAGTTCGTGATTTTCTTAAAACGTTGTTTTTCTTATTTTTTAATGAATAATATTATAACAGAGCGAATACATAATAATACATTTTACAATTACTTTATAGATAATACAAAGATATTATACATAACGGCGAATAGTATTGGTATTTCAATTTTTTTGCAAATGTTTACGAACTTTTGGGATAAACTTGTAATTAATAAATTTTTAAAATGAACTTTCTTTTTTACTCCGGATCTCAGCGGTAAATATTTTGTAAAAGAGATAATGGGAATGTGAGGTTAAAAAAATAGGTCAAAATTATACGACATTTTCAAATGATTGTATTAATTGTTGATTACTACTACATAAACAAGATTTAATACTTCAAAAGTTTTGTATTTTATGAATAAAGACGCTTTAATCCCAGCTTACAAGTGACATTGTAAATGTAGAGAGAAATTTGGATTAAAGCTCTTTGGATATACAGAACTGTAGACTCGCTGTTCATCAATAGGTCACCAGAATGTTAAGCATTACACACACACACACATATATGTGATAAAGAGTTGCTGTCGACATAATTGTGATGAGGCATCCTGTCGACTCTCGCTATAGCTGTGGTAACCGAGGGTCAAACCTGTAGTAACCGAGAGGGACAGTCAGGGCGTGGAGAGTTTTCCAGTACCTCTCTGCACTTTGGAAGACCTTTAACAGTTTTCACAGAGTACAGGCAGTCGTGGTCGAGGCAGAGTGGAAAGCTTGGGAATGTCCACACACAAAAAACGAAGAGACACAGTTGTAGTAGGAAAGTTCCATGAAACAGATAGGAGTCGAGCTAAGAGCAAGATGGAGCTAGAAGGGTTCTTACTGTTTTACAAGGGCTAACGCCGACGGTGAAAGGGGGTGACTGCTGACCAACTAAGCTCGGCTAAAAACCGAGGTTTATATACCATTCCCGAGGAGGGGGGTTGGAGATGTCTGAGAATGTGGACTTTGGACGTCTGTACCCTTTGACCTTGATGGCGACGGGCTGCCGAATTCCTTTAGGGTTGTCTCGATTTTAGACGTTTTTGAACTTCTCAATCTTTCTTTAACTCAGCTCTTAATCTATTACATAGTTTTATTTATTTGTCCTCAGTTTGTACAAAGTACATTACATATGGCGATGCAATGACACAGGTTAATCATGCGTATAATTATTTATAGATGTGTTTCTATATACAACATGACAATCTTGTTATAAGTAGTATATAATATAGGGTTGTTGGTTTAAATTACCATATATATATAAAATAAATAAGGCATTTCCTGACCACAGGCACATGTGCTTTTTAGATGGCAGAGCGCCATCTAGTAGAGCAAAAATAAACTAAACGTTTATTTACTTGCTCCGTGATATTTGGCCAACCCAATTTTTTGATAAATCAAGAAAAGCCATCCTCGAACGCGTTTCGCGCTTTTGCGCTCGTCGGCGTGTTTTTATATTGTTTTTTTCATATATATATGAAGAAAAGGGGCATTTTCTGATCGTGCAACTGAAAGTTGCTGATGGCTTGCGCCATCTATCGGAATTAATATAAAAAATCGTTGATTTTTAATTATTCCAGAATTTGCCAAATACCGTTTCTTGATTAATCAAGAAAGCTAACCACGTACGCGTTTCGGGCTGTCGGCCCTGGTCAGCGTGGTGCAAGCTGTACCTCAACGACCAAGTCCATCAGCAACTTTTAGTTGCACGGTCAGGAAATGCACTTTTTCTCAATTTATCCTCCTAATCCAAGAACAAATTCACTTTTGTACTACCTTTAAGATATATATGTTATAAAAAGAAAAGAGATTTTCTGCTTGTATTTTTGATTGTTATTTATATATTATTAGCTGTTGCTTGATTTTGGTATCCATGAGTATTTTACGATATTGTTTTGCAGTTGTGGGAATAATAATAAAATAGTTTTGATCAGATATTGCTTTACTTGAACTTATGGAATATATAAAAACATAATTTGATTAAAGTACTGCCTGGCTTAAGGCGAGTAGAACAAGGAAAAACAAAATATTATTTACATAATGTACAAAAGTTTTGAGCCGGCCATCGGGATAGAGAAAACATCTTTATTTACGGGGCTTGCTAACCAAAATAAATGATTTTTGAGCCCCAATGGCCGCGTAAAGCGGAATATATAAAACCACTATGACCAGGCTGGAGAGGCTAGGGACAGGATCTCCGTAACGGCCATCGGGATACAACAACAATACGTTTTTATAGGGGAAGAGTGACCTCCGGCGGTCGATTTAGCAGAGTATTTGAATCTATGAAATTATAATTTTAAATAAAATAATATTTTAATATAACATATATATATGGGTCTCTGGTATATTTGAGGAATACCATGGTGAAAGATGTTGCATATAGATAAATAACGTGATAAACAATTCAACAACTGTGGTATATACTGTGGTATATGTTTAAATATAGGCTAATCATAAAGAAATATATAATTCGAAACTATTATAGACGCGTAGGATTCTTTTAAAAAAATAAACAATCTCTACTGTCTTTACTGAAATGAATTTCATTGCAGTAAGGGAAGTAGAAATTGTTTAATTTTTAAAAAGAATCATACGCGTCTATAATAGTTTCGAATTTGCATAACAGATGGCGCGCTAATGCATCATAATATAATCATAATGGGGCGTTCTAAAAATAATTCACATTTAGGAGACAGAAGAATGGACAGATAAATTCTGAAATGTGAAATAAACATCACCTCGATATCTCTTCTCATCTCGAAATGTCGACTATCAAATGTAACATATACAAAAGTAATTTCTACTTTACATATTTAATCTCCAACATATTTTAAAAATCTAGTTTTTCAAAATGAAATATGTTAAGTAAAAAGGTTTGTTTTTTTAAATATAAATTCTTATATTAAAAAATTATAGTTAATCTTTAATTAGTCATGAAAATGTTCTCCAATTGCGCTATTTTAAATGAAATGCATTTCACAAAAGTGTAAATAAATTTATTTGAACGATATAATGTATGTTTGTTTGTTGAAACATTCAATTTCTTGAATAAGAAATTTAGAGCGGAATTCCCTATAAACATTTCTATTTTGGATGATCAAATAAAAGAGAAAGGTATTAGAAATCATTTAGAAATATTTCATCATGGTCAAATATATATAAATGTCATAGATAATTAGCAAAAGGCCATCAGATAGCAATTAGCAGATAGTCTAATTAAATATTCACCTATCGTTTTATCTCATTAATTAAATAGATAACACCTCATAAAAGTACTGTGTACACATCAATATTGGTAAGGTACATGAAGAAAACAAAACGTGTGAATAGAAAGTTTAACAAATAAATAAATATATAATCACAGAGAGAGACTTACCATTGTGCTGCCGAACCGAACGTACCATCTAACAACACTGGGGAAACCCACCAGACGATCAATGGCGGCAGCTGGCCAATCAGGAGCGAGCATTATCCGCCTCTGTTGGTAACGTTGTAAAGTAGGAAACAAAGAGTTTAATTGTATGATTTAGTACTTGGCGGTTATTACAAAGTCGGCCCAACTTAATTACACCCAGCCAATGATGGCTTGGTTAAAATATTGCTGGCGGTTCTTAACCCGAAAAAATCAATCAATAAAAGGAAAAAGCTTTTTTAACTCATTTTTTGATTGTTTTGTTCTTCTAAAAAGTTTGTTTTTAAGAGTGAAAAATTTATAAGCGTCTAAAAAACCTTTTAAAACTCTCTCTCTCTATATATAAAATTATAAAAGTATTATATTTATATACATTTCTATATGTGAAAAAATAGTACAAATGTAATATTGTACTGGGATAAGGTGCATAAATTAAGAAAAAGGCATCTCCTTATCGTGCAACTGAAAGTTGTTTTATTTACATTTCTTTATATAAAATGTAAATAAAATATATAATTAAAAGACTTCCTAGCTTCCTACTTTTTACCAAAAATATCTTGAGGAATTAGACAAATATTTATTTTTTGTGGTATTTATAATTTACACTTAAGAAGAAAAGTGATAGCTATAAAATACTAATTTAGAAGTTTATGCACGGCTTGACACACCATTTTGACTTTCCAGATGCAGTATGGGCAACATCCTGAGATGTCAACGGGTAATCTTGGGCGGCTTATAAACGACAATATATAACGAGAGATTTATGTGAAACTATTACAATAATGTTCAACAATAATGTCAGAGTATATCTTATATGTGATGTATTAGCGGGCCATCTGTTATAAAATTTTAAAACTATTTTTGATATGTATGATCATTTTTGAATTAAAACAATTTTCTACTGACCTTACTGCAATGATGGGAGGTTTCACCACTGATGAACCAGGCACTTCCATTATTTTATCATTGCAGTAAAGTCAGTAAATTAAGGTAATATGATAGCGCGCCATCTGTTATGAGAATTGGAAACTATTATAGACGTGTATGATTTTTTTCAAAATTAAACAATTTTCTACTACCCTTACTGCAATGAAAAATTAATGGGAGGGCCTGGCTCATCAGTGGTGAACCCTCCCAGCGGTTTCGCCAGTTTAATCTACCATGAATATTTAATGGGAGGGTTCACCACTTCAGCCAGGCCCTCACATTAATTTTCCATTGCAGTAAGGACTGTAGAAATTGTTTAATTTTTAAAAGAATCATACGTGTCTATAATAGTTTCAAATTTTCATAACTCTCCAAGTTTATTAGAGTGTAATTTATTTGTACAATAAATGTATTTTTATTGTGTATGTAAGAGGCAAGCTTTCTAACCAAGGCTTTTCAACAAGCCTATTTATTTTATTGGTAGTTATGCAAATATCGTGTATATATGTGCACATAAATTTTAACCGGCTCGTAGGCTTGTCAAGAGATTCGTTCAAGAACCTTGGATTCTGATTAAATGCACGATAAAGTAATAGTTTCGAATTCCCATAAATAAATGAAGTAAATCAATAATAAGGTAAGGTATAATAATGCAAGTAAATTGTTTTATTTCAAAAAGAATCATACAAGTCAAAAATAGTTTAAATTTCTTATATGTACTATTTATACTTTCTAGTTTGGCATAGTGGAACAGCTAGAATATCTTGACATTTAAAAACTCTATTAATTATATATATATATATATATATATATAAATATATATATATATATACAAGTACTAACATAACAGTATATAATTGTATAATGCGCCAAATTAAAAGAAAATAAATCAGAAATTATATTAATCGATATTCAGAACAAATACTCAAGACTCATTATGGAAAGTTGGATATCTATGACAACAGTATAAATAGAAAATTAGTCACACACATTCATACTCTTTATATATTTACAGTAATGAATCTATTCACTCAATTTTTATTATAATTATTAATATTTTTTATTGTTCAATTTTAATAAAGTACATATGTAATCTATACTTATATAAAGTTATACAATGTACACTGACCCAAAAAAAAATTGCATCACCTAGAAATACTTATGTAAATTTACCGAAAATTGGTGAACTTTAAAAAATGGTAATATTCAAAAAAGGGGGATGTAAATTTATTGAGTTACACAGCTTTTTATCAATATTTGGTCCTCCTCTGGCATCTGGCCTCCTCTGGCACAAACAGCTACACGGTAAGGTATACTGTCATACCGTTTTTTATGGCTTCCTGTGGGATGCTTAGACCAAGCCATTTCAATATTTTTCCGGAACTGTTGAAGAGTACTTGGATGTGAAGATTGTCAAATTTTCCTCCCCATCATGTCCCATACATGCTGAATTGGGGAAAGTGCTGGGGAACATGCGGGCCAGAGAAAAATGTCAACATTTTGAAAGAAGACTCGTGAGATGTTGGCTGTATATGGTCAGGCTTTATCTTGTTGGAAAATGGCATTGCTATTATGCTCAAGAAATGGTAACACAACAGGTTACAAAACATCTACAATATATAGCTGAGCAGTCATTGTGACTTGAATAAAAACTAAAGGGTCCTACTTTCATAGATGATGTCACACCATAAAGTCAGGGGTTCTTACTGCATATCTTTCTACAATACAGTCTTGATGGAATCTTTCTTGGGACCTACGTCTAACATGTATCCTGCCGTCATGAACCTCCGAACTGAATCTGGATTCTCAGAAAAATGACAGAATAGCATTCTTGATCTCAAAGACGTCTCTCCTATTACCAGTGTCGCTTCTGGCAGAGAGTGGAATTCTTAATAAAGGCCGGCGAGACTACGGGCTTCGATAAGGCGGTTATTAATGGTGTTCAGAAATGGTTCATATTCATTCAGAACATGTAGAGCTGCTTGAATCATTGGTACAGCTGTTGTCCTGTCTGCTAAAACCATTCTTTAAATCCTACTGTCCTCTCTCTGTTATTACTCAAGGGCGACCTGAGCCAGGTTTTCTTTAACTTTTCTCTTCTTCTGACCACTGAGACCAAATCAACAGTACTTTGATTACAACCCATTTTCATAGCAATTTTTAGTCGAAATTCTATCTTCTCTCTTCGGCCTTTGATTCTGCCTCTTGTAGAATCAGAAATATGCTTATATAACCCTTTATTCTGCCTTGGCATTCTACAGATTGAAGATGATCTTATAAGAATGATAATAATAAAAAATATATGTAGTAATATATTTCAATATATACTTGATTTTCATATGTAACATAATTATAGTGTAACAGCCCAAAAATGAATATACAATTCAACTCGCCAGTTTGACCCATCATGTAATACAAAACAGATAATAAAGTTTGATTGAGAGTCCGCTGGCACCAAGACAGGAAAAAGGGTCTCCGATTACAGAGTCATTAGTTTGTTTACCCCCCCCCCCCCCCCCCCCCCCCGAACAACAAACACGGTCGGAAAACAACATTTCATGCTTTGTCCTCTTATGTAGATCACACCCTTGTTGACCATGTCCCCGTCTTCGGCGCTTGGCCTCTCTCCCGCAGTCCATCTGTGGCGAAGTCTTTCCCGCGGTGAGCACTACCAATAACGACATTGTATATATTATATATATATGTATATGTGGTAACCGAGGGTCAAACCTGTAGTAGCCGAGAGGGACAGTCAGGGCGTGGAGAATTTGCCAGTACCTCTCTGCACCTTGAAAGACCTTTAACAGTTTTCACAGAGTACAGGCAGTCGTGGTCGAGGCAGAGTGGAAAGCTTGGGAATGTCCACGCACAAAAAACGAAGAGACACAGTTGTAGTAGGAAAGTTCCGTGAACAGATAGGAGTCGAGCTAAGAGCAAGATGGAGTTAGAAGAGTCTTACTGTTTTACATGGTCGATGAGGTGGTCCTGGCTACAACCGACAAGGGCTCACGCCGATGGTAAAGTGTCTGTCAAAGTTGGGCTAAAACCGAGGTTTTATATCTTTGCCGAGGGGGGGGGGGGGGAGACATGTGAGAATTTGGACTTTGAACGTCTGCGGCATTCAGCACCCTTTGACCTTAATGGCAACGACTTGCCAAATTCCTCTTTAGGGTTGTTGGATTTCTCTCTCGATTTCAGACGTTTTTGAACTTCTCAATCTTGCTTTAACTCAGCTCTTAATCTATTACATAGTTTTATTTATTCATCCTCAGTTTGTACAAAGTACATTACATATGGTGATGCAATGACACATGTCAATCATGCGTATAATTATTTATAGATGACCAATAGTTGCCTATCACAGCTCACCACTAGCACCAGTAGCCAGGTATGTTACAATGTTTTTACAGTCATTAATTAAGAATAACGTATTTCCAATGTCAATAGCAAATATTCCAACATTCATCACTGAAATAGCCAATTACAATTATCAGAGAGATCATATTTTAATATCATTCGATGTAGAGGCCTTATATCCCAGTCTCCCCCATAACTTAATACTTGAAACTACAAAACCCTTTTTAGATAACAATATGATAGACTCTAACACAATAGATAAAATAATAGGTTTAATTACATTATGTCTTAAGGTTAACATATTCACTTTTGACCAGAAACAGTATAAACAAATCAAAGGTTCCCCTATGGGAAGCCCATTATCAACTCCGTTAGCCGAAATAGTTATGAGAGAAATAGACAATTGGATCACTTCATCATACCCGGCAGACATTATATTATACAGACGATATATAGATGATATATTTTGCATTTGTACAGAAAAACAGATTCCTAACATCTTAGCCTCACTCAACAATTATAACAATAGCTTACATTTCACAATAGAAAAAGAAGATAATTGCACATTGCCATTTTTAGATATTAAAATAATGAAAATAGACAATAGATTGCAAACTACAGTTTACTACAAACCTTCATTCACCCCCAATTATATAAGATTTTCTTCATTTTGCTCCATTAGTCATAAAATTAACACAGTGAAACGTTAACTAAAAGAATTTATACTCATTGTTCATTAAATCAATACAAAACGCATGAAACACAAACCGTTATCCAAAATTTAACATCAGCTGGTTACCCCAAAACATTTATTTTAAAACATTTCTATCAGGCACAGGACACATATAACATGTCAGCACAAAAAACTAAAATATACAGGAAAAACTGCTACATCCCATATTCCACGAAATCCATCCACATTTCCAGAACACCAGATAAATATGGAATAAAAACCTTTTATAGCAACTCTCCCAACTTATCAGATATCCTAAGAAACCCGATTACAAAAAACAGGCAAACCGAATATATATCATGTAGAAAAGAGGTAATTTATTCTATAGAATGTAATAACTGTAAAGCCAGATATGTGGGGGAGACGGGAAGAAAATTACATAATAGAATCACTGAACACAGAAGAAACATAAACAGAAATGACCCATTATCATTAATAGTACAGCACTCCAATTCAACAGGACACACATTTAACTTAAATGGACCTAAAGTACATTACAACAATATCAATAACAAATATCAAAGATTAATAATTGAAGCAATAGTGTCCAAACAATATAGCAGTATAAATAGCAGAATTGATTTACCAGAAGCATATGATTCAATAGACCTAAATAAAATAAGATAAAACATATTCATTGACAGTAGAATATATCACATGTCTGATGGGATTCCTTGCAAGTTATAAAATTGGAAAATTTAAAATATAAAATACAAAATAAGATTGCCTTAACCAAAATGTATAATATTATCTCATATTAATTAGAATTAGTTTTTCCAGATCATTACACCTGCATGTAAATTTAAACATTTTAATATTTTTCAAATTGCGCGTGATATGCAAAACAATAGTTACGTGTATATAAATCCTATTTCAAACTAGTTGGATTATTGTTTCATTAATTCCTGTAGAAGGGCGTATGTGCCCGAAAGCTCGTATTATATTCGTTCTAATAAAAGATACGCAGCCCTTGAAGCTTTGTTTTATTCATTTATAAATCGTACAGGGTTTTTCAATCGATTTATAGATGTGTTTCTATATACAACATGGCAATCTTGTTATAAGTATTATACAATATAGGGTTGTTGGTTTAAATTACCATATATATTTATCTATTTTATAAATTCATCTATATATATTCTTATTTAATATTATTTATCTATATTTAATCAATTGTTCTATATACACTGCGTGACATTGAAAATGGAACACCAAGAAATAGTGGCCAGAAAGTGATGAAACTCGGCAGACAGAGAGAGACAGGGACGAACAATAAGTGATCTTTATTTCAAAATGATAGTCATAATACAGAGCGAGAACGGCGTCGGCTTAGTAGCAAGTAGGACCACCGCGGACGGCGATGCACGCAGCAACACGTCTAGGTAGAGAGTCAATCAGAGTACGGATGGCGTCCTGAGGGATGGCTCTCCATTCCCTCTCAACCATTTGCCACAGTTCGTCTTCTGAACGCGGCTGTGGCAAGGCATGCAAACGGCGTCCAATGATGTCCCAGACGTGCTAGATTGGTGAGAGATCAGGAGAGTACGGTGGCCAGGGAAGCATCTGTACATCTTGCAGAGCTTGTTGGCTAATGCGAGCAGCGTGCGGTCGGGCGTTATCCTGCTGATAAAGGGCATTGAGTACCCCCTGAAGGTAGGGGAGTGTCACCGGTCGCAGCATATCATCAACGTATCGTTGGGCCGTCATAGTGCCCTGAATACGAAGTAAAGGTGACCTGTAATCATACGCGATTGCGCCCCAAACCATGATTCCACGTTGTCGCACGGTGGGGCGTTCCACAATTGCTGCCGGATTGGACCTTTCTCCACGTCGACGCCACACGCGTACACGGCGACTATCACTGGACAAGCAGAAACGCGACTCATCTGATAACACGACCCTGTGCCATTCCGTCATCCACGTCGATCTAGCCCGGCACCATTCCAAACGTTGGCGCCTATTCGGTGGGGTCAATGGCAGTCTTCTTAGCGGACGGCATGAGTGCAAGCCATTAGCAACCAATCGACGGGAAATGGTTCTGGTCGAGATGGAATGATCTAGGGTGTCTTGCACATGTTGCAGGATGGCGGTACAAGTGGCTTGTGGGGCCGCCACTGCTTGTCGAAGGATACGCCGATCCACACGTGCTGACGTCACTCTGGTTGCACCGACATTCCTATAAATTGCCACATTTCCTTGTTCCAACCATCTTCTCCACAGTCGGTGCACCGTGGACGCACCAAGGTGTGTATCAGCTGCGATTTGACGTATGGACCAACCTGCCCTTTTCAGTCCGATCACCATGCCCCTCGTAAAAGCGTTTGTCTGCTTGAACTGCCTCCGTTTACGATGACCTGGCATTCTCTGTTATTACACGTGTCTTTTGACACAAGAACAAAATTTCTACAATGATTTTCCTTGAAGAAATAACGACACGAATATTGTCCTTTCTGCAAGTTCCTTCCCTTATATCTTACTCCATGTGCGCACGAGAGCTGCGCATTTTACATCATTTGCATAACTCGGTTAGGCGCGTCTACCCTGAAATTTGCATAATTTTCTGGCCACTATTTATTGGTGTTCCATTTTCAATGTCACGCAGTGTATAACCTTATATCTCTATATATATAAAAGTCAATGTCTGTCTGTCTGTTTCGCGATAAACTCAAAAACTACTGAACCAATTGGTACCAAATTTTGCATGTCGCTTTTTATAAACCTGAGGAAAATTTTCGGCTACATTTTAATTAGTATTTTTGGCTATTTCTTTTTTTCATTTGAAGAACTTTTTTTTTTACGCGGAGTAATCCGGAATAGAATGAATACCCAAATATGGCCATTTTTTATAAGCATCGGTGGTTCAGTGGTAGAATGCTCGCCTGCCACGCAAGCGGCCCGGGTTCGATTCCCGGCCGATGCATTTTTTTTACAATTTTTGAAAATTAATTATATTATATATAATATAATTTTTGCCATCACACACACTTTTTTCCTGTAGTTTATGTGTTACTTCTGTATTGCTATTCTATGGCACTTCTAATATTTATTATTGATGTACTTTCAGTATGAAGGAAATTGCAATCGGGGGAATTCTCGGGCGAAGCCGGGTCATACGTCTAGTAATCTTATATAAACGATTAATAATTCAGTTTCAATTTCAATCTCTCTCTCTCTCTGTATCCAATCTGCTTTGTCCATTTGCGTTACTCATTGACGCCTGATACCACTTGGCCCCACGACTGCATAACCTGCCTACCACGATAGTCAGTATACAGGATCAACTTACCCCCCACGACATAAATATAACTTTAATTAATGATACACTAGGAAGCTATTCAAATACCCGTTCATGAATAAGCAAGGCTATTTTATGCACTTATATTCTATTTACGGTTTCAGAAAACTGATCATTTACATTCCTTAATGTTCTTATTAAATAATCAAATTTTCTGTAAATTTGTTAATAGGCGATGCAATTTTTCTGTGTTCATTGTATTTCAAATGTTATCCACAGAATGTGCGCGTGTTTTTTCTGAAAATTTCGTATTCAGTCGGTCAAGGAATCGTATGGTTAATCAGAGCATTTTCAAAATAAAGTTCCTGACGATGAGATAGACGCACAGCCTAGCGAAATATTGAATTTTTGAAATAATAAAAATATATAAATTTTTAAATTTTTTAATATAAGAAATATTGATTTTAAAAATAATACAACCTTTTATTATATTTTTGGCACAAAGAATAAACGAGCTGTTTTATTAATATACAAATTTATACTTCTTATTTTTATTGTACCGGATCTCATTAGTGTGTGTATCGAATCTATATAATGAATTGAGATATAGAGCAATGAGAAAATATACACTCATGCACAAAACTTAAGGAAGTGGAAAGTATTTTATGTCGCCGTTCGACTGTTTTTGAAGGAAACAGTGAATTTTGTTCACACTTGGTTATCTCGTATGTCTTCATTTAAAGGTCACGTGTATCAAATATCTTTCAGAGTTATTGTCTGAATCCCGATATACATGTTAAAAGGTATAACTTTATTAAGTTTTGTCCATGAGTGTATATCAAATCTCTCTCAAACTAGTCAACAGATTATTTAAAATGTGAAAATTTTGGCCAATTCTAGAATAATTAGAAATCAACAAGAATAGTTGATATTTATTCCTGACAGATGGCGCAAGCCATCAGCAACCTTTAGTTGCACAATAAGGAGATGGCTTTCCCTTTACTAATTTCAGTTTCTATGATAACAATATTGTTGCACTGGGCTGCGGTTTGGCAGATTCTTCAGTCTTGAGTCTCTCCTCAGACGTGTCTTGCATCTTTCCAGAACGTGTCTCAACCATCTTGCAAGGTTAAACCAGTCAATAATAAGACAACTAAATATTTAGGTAGCACCTCGAATATCACTTTATTTATCATATCAAAGTTTAAAGCAGGTGGGGTATTTTAGTGTATCCAAAATACAAATGTTTTATAGTACATAATATTTTATAGTAATAATCTGTTTTATGTGAGCAATAGTTACCTAGAAATTATTTGAAAAATTAAAAATTGAATCAGGTAAAAAGTTTCTTTTTATTTATATTTGCTAGCTTTCGAGCAAATTAACTGCTCTTCAACGGGCTGATATTCTTTGTACAAACTCAAAAATATTTATACAAGGTAAAATTGAAAAATATTTTGTTATTAGCATGTGCTCTCGCGGGCGTGCATCAGATTGTTTCCAGCTAAAGTAATAGATATTATATATATATATATATATATATATATATATATATATATACAGTATATTGGGATTAAATATATTTACATTCTAATAATTATTAATATTTAGATTATTTGTCTGGGATATTTTTATATTGGGTTGGGAGGTCAATTTTTCTATTTTGATGATACCAGTGCTTCTAGGAATAATCGTTGTTGTTTTCTTTCTATGTCTTGATAATGGGCTATTGCTTGTTTGAGATTGAATGTGTGTCCAGTGGTGCTGGTGTGTTGATATATTAAGGATCTATTGTCTTTGTATCTTATGTTTCTCTCGTGTTCCTTTAGTCTGGTGTCTATTGTCCTACTGGTTTCTCCTACATATGTGGCATTACATTGGTTACATTTAACAGAGTATATTGCATTAGATTTAGATAGGGGATCGGAACTAATATTTTTGGTAATTGGGTTTCTCAGCAAAGAACCGAAATTGGCATGGGTGCTAAAATAAGTGGCTATACCATATTCATTTAACTTATGAGCTATTGTAGTATTGACTTTAGAATAAGGAATGGTACAATGTGTTCGGTATGTTTTAGGTTGGCGGGAGAAGTTTGGATTGAAGGAATGTCTATGGATGAATGAAATCGGGTAACCTAACGCTGTTAAATGGTTGGTGATGTTGGTCTGTTCTATCGTTTTAAAACATGGTAGTGAGCAATGGGTGAATGGGGCAAAATGAGGTATAGTGGGTATAGGAGGGGCTCATGTGCTTTTTGTAAAAAACTGTCGTATGAAACTTGGTTGGTGTTCTGATGATTAGAATATCTAGGAAGGGTAAGACATTATTGTTTTCACTTTCTAAGGTAAAAGAGATTTCAGGGTTGTGTGTGTGTGTGTAACTATTGAGTGTGTCGAGAATGCTTTTAACCTTATCCTTCGAGCAAATGCAAAATATATCGTCAATGTACCTCCTCCAAAATATTAAGTCTGACGCATGTTGTGAATTAATCCAGCGGTCAAGACGGGACATGACTAATTCTGCTACTACCGTGGATAAGGGACTACCCATGGGGGAACCTCTAATTTGTTGGAACCATTGCCCATCAAACGAGAAAACATTCATATCCAAACACAGTCTGCACAGTTTTTCTATCTTGTTGATTATGGTATAATAATAAATAAATATATAATTTAAATTTTAAATATATTAAAAATAATATTATAATAATTTTTAAAATACGCGCATTAATCATGGTGCAACACTCCCCCTTCTCCAGAGGTCGTCACGTCCTCGTGAGTGACCTCATCAATTCTTTCAAAATAAGGCTTGAGTCTCGAGACATGGACAATCAATGGGTCTTGGCCAGGATTATCTTTCGGCTCAATTAAGTAATTTACGTTGGATAGCTTCTTTAATATTCGATATGGGCCAAAATATTTTCTGAATAGTTTTTCACATTTTCCGATTTTCCTGACTGGTGTCCAAACTGCCACTAAATGTCCTGGTTCATAGATTCTCTCGTTGTGTTTTTTGTCATAGTTTCTTTTCATTCTTTTCTGAGTCTTCTTTGTGTTGTTAATGACTACCTGTCTCGTCCTTGCTATTTTATCTAAGTAATTTTCTGTATATTCGTCGTAATCGTCCAGGTTACTGTCCGTTGGGATATTCTCGTCGTCTAAGAAGGACATGGGCTCCCTCCCAAACAACAGGAAAAATGGAGCCTGTGGTTTCTTGAATCGTGGTATTATACGCGTGGGTGATAAAAGGGAGGATTTCGTCCCAGTTCTTCTGATCCGTATTCACATACATGCTGATCATATTGATTAAAGTTCTATTTAGCCGTTCCGTTAGTCCGTTAGTCTGGGGGTGGTAGCTCGTCGTGAAGCAATGCTTAATTTTGCACATTTTCATAACCTCCTTCATCAAATTGCTAGTGAATTGTGAACCTCTGTCGCTGATAAGAAATCTTGGAGCCCCGTGACGTAAAAATATATGTTCGATTAAAAATGTAGAGACTTCTTTCACTGTCGCTTCTGGTACTGCCTTTGTTTCAGCATACTTGGTATAATAATCCGTCAACACAATTATCCATTTCCTTCTTCTTTTCGTTGATGGCAAGGGGCCAACAAAGTCAATTCCGATTCTTTCAAAAGGGTAGTTAGCTGGGGAATTAGGTTGTAAAAGTCCAGATGGCAACTGATTTGTACCTTTCCGACTTTGGCAAAGATGGCACGTCTTTACAAATTCGGAAACATCTTTCAGCATGGAAGGCCAAAAGTATTTATTCTTCAATCGGTATGTGGTTCTGGCGACGCCCAGATGGCCATTCAGCATATGGTTGTGGTATTCACTCATGATATCCTTCCTTCTCTTCTTTGGCACTACCAGCAACCATTATCTACCTTCAGGATTTGGATTTTTCTTGTAGAGACACCCATTTTCTTCTTTAAAGTTCTGTGTAATTGAACGCTTGTTTCCACTAAGGTTCTCCTTAACATTCTCAATAAAATCATCCTTTTCGTCTATTATTTGATTCAGAAATAGTCTTTCATAATCCTCGTCCCATTCGTTGTCTGGTAAGGGTCCTCTAGATAGACCATCAGCGTCCAGGTGTTTTTTTTCCCGATTGTGTATGATTTCGAAATTATATTCCTGAATCTTCAGTGCCCATCGTGCTAATCGACCGGTCGGATCTTTCAAATTCTTAAGCCAGCATAGTGCGTGATGATCAGTGACGATTTTAAAGTGCCTTCCATATAATAGGGCCATAATTTTGATATTGACCACACCACAGCTAAACATTCCTTTTCGGTGGTTGAAATAATTTTGCTCAGGTTTACTTAGGGTTCGGCTAAAATATGATATTACCTTCTCTTCGCCACCGATATTTTGAATTAGTGTTGCGCCTAAGCCGATGTTAGAGGCATCTGTGTGAATGCAGGTGGCTGCATTTGGATCAAAGTGACCTAAAATTGGCGGATTTATAAGAGCTTTTTTAAGGTTTTGGAACGCTTCTTCCTGTTTTCCTGTCCAGATAAATGGCACATTTTTCCTGATGAGGACTGGTCAATGGGTCAGCGAATAATGAGAAATATTAATGAATTTTCTATAATATGAGCACATTCCTAGGAATGATTGCACTTCTTTGGCCTTCTTGGGCTGGGGAAAAATCTCTAACGGCTTTGATATTATATTCGGCAGGTTTTATACCCTCTTGGTTGGTTATATGACCAAGGATCTCAAGTTCCTCGAAAGCAAATCTGCATTTCTTGGCGTTCAGTTTTAAATTAGATTCGCTGAAGCATCTGAGGACAGCTTCAAGTCTTTTAATGTGTGTTGGAAAGTCCGAGCTGTATATAATCACATCGTCCAGGTAGCAAAGGCAAATCTGCCATCTCAGATTTCCGAGGACATTGTCCATGTTCCTCTCAAAAGTAGCAGGGGCGTTGCCTAGACCGAAGGGCAATTACGTTGAATTCATATAACCCATGTGCCGTAGTGAAAGCCGTCTTCTCTTTGTCTCTCTCTTCAATTTCGACTTGCCAATATCCCGATTTGAGATCTATTGCTGAGAAGTACTTGGATCCTTGGAGAGTATCCATTACATCATCAATTCTTGGGATTGGATAAACATCCTTCACTGTTACTTCATTTAATTTCCAGTAATCCACACAAAATCTGTATTTGCCATCTCGTTTTTTGACCAATATAACGGGAAAGGACCAGGGACTTGAAGATGGGGGGTCTAATTATTCCTTCTTCAAGCATATCGTCTATTGATCCTTTATGATGGTTCGTTCCTTAGCACTTACCCTGTAAGGCTTGTGCTTTATCGGTTTTGCGTCTTCTGTATGAATATGATATTTTGCCAAATTGGTCCTGCCCAACCTCGATGAGAACAAATCAGCATACTTGGCCAAAATTTGTTTTAACCTCTTTTTGTTCTTTAAATGATAAATTTTTGTTTATTTGAAATTGTATTTCGTCATTTTCATTCTGCTTCTCTATATTCTCTATAAAATTTACCTCAGCCGGAAATACTTCAATAAGCCAATGTTTGGTCTTTCATGATTTTTAAAAGTCGAGGATAAGGGTTCGTTATCCAGATATGGATTTTCTTATCCGTGACAGTAAGAAACTTCTTGCTAATCGAAGACCATTTGTTTGAGTCTTTCTGTTGTTCTCTTCGATGACATATTCCCCATCCTCTGCTTCTATTGAGGCCCTAATCAATTTAATAGATAGTTTAGGTATAACGGTATCTGTAGTGCTCTTTATTTTTTTTAGATCATAATTGCTTACGTCATGATTACTCATCAAATTATATTTTATCGTTTCTCGTTTACAATCAATTTTAGCATTCATTTTTTTAAGGAAATCTCGTCCAAGAATAAGAGTTCGTAGATGTGCGTCCATTACTACAAATTCGTGGGATAATTCAGTGTCATCAATTTTTAAATCTAAAATAATGCTACCTACCATATTTAATTTTTTCCATCGGGTCCTGACACGTTTTAGTGAGACTATTTATTTCACGGCCAGCAAAAAGTGCTGTCCTTAGGTCGACCACTGAAAGATCGGCGCCTGTATCAATCAAAGCTTCGCATAACCCTATTTTGTCCACATTAATATTAATTTTGTACCTAGGGTCCAACTTTCTAATTCCATTTATGGTCGACTTGCTTTGATTGAAGGAATCAGGCGCGACACTTAGTTTAAATCTTCCAACACGGAATATCTATTCCGTGTAGGAATATTCGTTTGTGTGTCATTACAAACATCCGCATAGAGGTGAGGCCGTGTATAATATTTTCTTTCGTCCTTTTGAAGATTTTCTTGACTCTTGTCTTGGGAAACTGAGGGGTCCTCTTCTACGATCCTCACAAACTTGACTCTGCAATACCGCGCTACGTGTCCTGCTTGTTACACTTGAAACATATTGGTCTCCCGTCTTCTGTCCTATTCCTGTTTGAATCTGGACTCTTATTGTATGTTTTCCTTGGGTAGACCGGTTTTGGCTCAGGATTGGGAGTGTAAAATCGTCTAGGGGCAGATACCTGGGACAGCGGCTTGTTCTAGTAGTACTTCGGAGCGGGGGCCTGGGGCTTGGGGGTGTTCTGGTAGTAGTAGTACCTCGGAGCGGGGGCCTGGAGCTTGGAGGTGTTCTGGTCTGGTCTTCTGAACGACGGAGCATTCTTCCATTGCTCTTGATGATGGGAACGAGGAGAGCGTGGTCCATTATATAGAGCCTTTGATTTTTCTATACGTTCTTGATAATTATTTTCGAACAAATCCATCTTTTTACACAATCTTAGGAGTTCGTTGGTATTCTTAGGAGGGTTTAAGTAGAGGGCAAAAGAGTATTCTTTCTTTAACCCTCCCAATAACCCAATTTATTTTATTCTCTTCTTCCATTTGGGGGGTCGACCTTGTTGCACAGAACCAGGATATCCTCTGCAAACCTGATTGCAGGTTCATTCCACTGCTGCATTCTGTTCAGCCTCATCTTCAATTCTTCTTTATTGGCGTCTGAGCCAAAATCCTGAATTAGGCGGCTCTTGAAATGTTCCCAGCTGGTAAAACTTATCTTGTGTAGGTCCAGCCAGGTTTTGGCGCTACCAATCATGTTCATGGCTGCATAGCGAGAAATAATATATTCTGCCCAATGGTACAGGAAGCCAATTTCTTCAAGGGACTCAATCCATGGGCGAGGGTCTTCTGTTCCATCATATTTGGGGATGTCTATGTTGGGGTTCAAGACAACTGGGTCGGCACTTGCATCTCTACCAATTGTTGCACTGGGCTGCGGTTTGGCAGATTCTTCAGTCTTGAGTCTCTCCTCAGACGTGTCTTGCATCTTTCCAGAACGTGTCTCAACCATCTTGCAAGGTTAAACCAGTCAATAATAAGACAACTAAATATTTAGGTAGCACCTCGAATATCACTTATTTATCATATCAAAGTTCAAAGCAGGTGGGGTATTTTAGTGTATCAAAATACAAATGTTTTATAGTACATAATATTTTATAGTAATAATCTGTTTTATAAAATAAATAAATATATAATTTAAATTTTAAATATATTAAAAATAATATTATAAATAATTTTTTAAAATACGCGCATTAATCATGGTGCAACAATATATATCCTATTATCCTATCAATAGACCAGGTAAACAAATTACTTTCTAGTAAATAATAGACAATACCTTTACGATCTTATATTGATAACATTGCTGTTGTTCTCTCATAAACACATCATTTCTAAGAAAGAGAGAGATTGAAACTAAGTTATTAATCATTCATATAAGATTATATAAGGTTAAATATATAAAATAAATGCAAAAATATTAGCAAATAAGATTAAATAAGAATATATATATATGTAGATGAATAAATCTCGAAGAAGGAATCAAAAGTAACTCGATGAGTTTATATCTATATCTAAATGAAGGAACTTGTCGCCGTTAACTTTTATTCCTTCTTCGAAATTTTGCCTGGCGATTCTTTCTCTTGTAAGATGAATAAATAAATATAAAATTGATACATACAGTTAAACCTGTATATAGCGTCCCCTCTTGGGACTCACCATAATAGGATGCTATAGAGAGGGGGTGCTATAGACAGGTTTAACTGTATATATACATAGAGAGAGGGAATTTGGACAGTTGTTACAATCAGAAAAACAGAGACCATTCCGATTCATCAGCGGACGGTATTTATGTCCCGGCCAACGCGTGTAGGATAACAGCTTAGCGCTATTTTCTAAACAACATTCTTTTCCTATACTACAAACTAGCTAACTTCGCTACAAGAAACACTTATCAGTGATCTCGCTGTTTCATATTGTTCTTCTCACCTGACTTGACGTTATATTCCAAGATGTTTGGAATCCAGGATACCAACTTTTATAAAGAAGAGATGACATAGAATCAGATATCTTTTTGAAAGAGACTTCACGCCCAAATGTCAAATTTTTGATAATTGGGAAACTTCGAATTAAATTGATGTAGCCTAATGTTTTGGTTTTCACCAAGAATCAAAGCAACATTAAGGAAAATAATTTATAATATTAAAAGTACAAAATTGTGAGGGGGGTTTCTTGTAATGTGTTATTTTTAGCCGAACTTTCGAGAATTTCTGTCCTTCTACAGGAGTAAAATGAGAACTATTTCACTTCTGTCGAAGAGGGAAGAAATTTTTGAGAGCTCGGCTAAATAAAACCCATTACAAAAAACTCTCTCCTTCGCAATTTTGTTCTTTTAATAATTGACTGCTTCAGGAGATTATCCGACTTATATTATAATTATTGAGATAACCACAAGCCTACTAAAGTTTAATCTGGATAAACACCATTGTTTTAGTGTTAGTCACACTTGGTAAATATGAATTATGATAATTTTATGAAAGTTTCTATTAGATATAAAATATTTTAAAATACTTTAAGGATAGATGTTAAATATATGTAAGGAATATTCCTGGCTCCTCCAAAAGCCATTTATGCTCAAAGGAAAACTTCGGGAGACAGCTGCTGGGGATCTCATGGACCCTACAGATGAGAAATGTATGGCAAGGAACTATATTGTTACGATACTTTTCAGCGGTCGTTGTTTGTGTACAAGGTTTCTAGGAAAACAATATAGGTTCGTTGTGGATACATTTTAGTATGATATACTTTGTTACAGGAGTTTATAAGGGATAAATAATTATGTATACAGTAGATGTCTTCATTGTCCTCCACAAGAAGGATCCTCCTTGGTACCGTCTTCCTGGTTTATCCACACTGTCACATGCTCCGAGTCAACTTATCACGTCTTCTGTCATTGCCGAAGTTACCAAAACTGTTTTCATAAAAATGAAAATAAGATTTTTTTTTATATCTATAGCAATTTTATGAAATTGTGTAAAATAGTGTTTGATTATATTTACACTCGTGTCCTATTGGCGATTTAATGTATCGTGATTTCTCCTGTAGAAGAGCTTACATGCCCGAAAGCTCTAGATATTTGTGAATTAAAATTTAAAAAAAGAAACTTATCCCTGGAATCCTGTCACCTTCAGTATTAGAGCTTCTATTCAAATCAGATAAGAAAGGCTTTAGGTATGGAACATTTACGACAAGGAATTTTAAAATATTAATAATGATTTCTTCTTTATTTTAATAATCATTTGTTACAACATTGCTGTATATATATGTTAGGTACCTCTTGGTGAATGTTTGCTAAAGTGTGTAGTCAGCCATGTTAATCCACTGACAGCCTCCAAGGTGCCAGGAAGTGGCGAAAAGAAATTGTAGAAAATATTTATGATTGATTCTTCTTTATAGATTGATACAACAGTGTTACTATGTTAAATACCTCTAGGTGATATTGTCTAAAGTTTGTAGCCAGCTACACTGACAGCCTTCAAGGTACCAGGAAATGGCAACAAGGAATTGTAGAAAAATATTGATGATTGCTTCTTCTTTTCAATCGTTGCAACAGTGCTATATGTATATATGTTAAGTACCTCAAGGTGATATTGTCTAAAGTATGCAGACAGCCATGTCAATCCACTGATAGCCTCCAAGGTGACAGGAAATGCCACTGAATATATGCCATAAAAAATATTGATGATTGATTTTTCTTTATCAATTGTTACAACAGTGCTATATGTATATATGTTAAGTACCTCAAGGTGATATTGTCTAAAGTGTGCAGACAGCCATGTCAATCCACTGATAGCCTCCAAGGTGACAGGAAATGCCACTAATTTCTGAGTAACAAGGAATTGTAGAAAATATTGATGATTTTTTTATATAGATTATTAAAACAATGCTATATGTATCTATGTTAAGTACATTAAAGTAATATTTGCTAAAGTGTGTAGTCAGCTACACTGACAGCCTCCAAGGTGTCAGGAAATACCACCAACCGTGAACAACAAGGAATTGTAGACAATATTGAAGGTTGATTATTCTCTATCAATTAGTCAACTGTTACAGCATTGCTATATGTATCTATGTTAAATACCTTAAGGTGATATTTGCTAAAGTGTGTAGTCAGATACACTGACAGCCTCCAAGATGCATGGAAATGTCACCAACTCTGAGTAACAAGGAATTGTTTGAAATTATTGATGATTGCTTCTTCTTTATCAATTAATCAATTTGTATAACATTGCTATTTGTATATAAGTATTTCAATGTGAATATTTTATAATGTGTAATAAGCCATGTTACTCCACTGACAGCCTCCAAGGTGCCAGGAAATGCCACTAACTTCTGAGTTACAAGGAATTATAGAAAATGTTGATTTCTTATTTATCACAATTAATCAATCGTTGCAACAGTGTTATATGTATATATGTTAAGTACCTCAAGGTGATATTGTATAAAGTATTTAGTCAGCAACACTGACAGCCTCCAAAATGCCAGGAAATGCCACTAACCTCTGAGTAACCAGGAATAATGAGCTCTCAGGAACTCCCTAATTTCTTTTTTCTACCTCCCCGGCGGCGACGGCATTTCTACAAACTTGTCTCTAACTTGACCTTTTGGTTGGTTTGTTCACTTTGGTGCCGCCGCTGCGTTTCTACAAGTCAGTCCGAACGCTCTCTAAACCGTAAACTGATATATCTTTATAGAATTATTTGGAAAATATTGAAAATTTTCAATAATAGAAACTACTTAATTCTTTCTAACAAGAAGCAAGGTAAAAAACAACACTTAAAGCACAGAGCACAAACAATTATATAAAAATAGGATATATTCTCAAATTTATTTTCACCTATATATATAACTAGACGGGTGACCCGGGCTTCGCCCGGGATTGACCCGTGTGCATATCTACCCGAGTGATATATATTTAGATAAGATATTTTAAAAATAATTGTTTGTTATTAGCATTATCTATTTATTTGCATCAGCATAATGTATGTATACATAAAGTATGTGTATATATATACACCTTAATAGTACAAAAGCTACATACCTATACTTTCGATATTTGCGGACCTATAATGAGGTATTGTTAACAATATTTTATTTAAGGAGCGACCCGCTCCAACACAATAGTTACAAAAAGAACAAAGCGAGTGGGGGGGGGCATGATGGGGGGGGCAAAGGTGGCGTGATCGTAGCCAACCAATAGGAGAGCGCCATTCCAAAAAAAAAAAAGCAAACGGTGACAGAGATGAAAAAGAATTGATGACGCTCGTAACTGTATATAGAATAATTATTATTTTTAAATATTTATTTAAATTTACGTAAAAATTGCCAAATTTCGCAGAAGATAAAATGTTGATGAACACAGGGTGATGGCTTGAATCTAGCCGTCCCTAACCGTATCAGACCGTCTATCTAGAAGTTTCTTCAAGCTATAGGGTTTAGTTGAAGTTTTTGACCAATGTCTGTGTGTACTGAGATTGATATATTTTATTATCCGAAGTATACACATGGCCACGATAAATGATATACGCAAATGTTGGCGACTGCTTATACTAGGAGTACACATTTCTACAAACGTGGAAGTAGTTCGACTCAAGTGGAGCCATTTGATGCCTGCAGTCTTATAGAGAATATTGAGACAAAGTGATAAAACCTTTGAAATACAATTCTTTTGATTAAAAGAAACATATTGCCGACATTTATCATTTTGTCTCATACATATCTGCAATATCGATCAATTTCAAAATATTAGGGAATTTTATTTGAAAAAAAAAATCTTTTTCATATATTATTATTTATTTGAATGCTCCTCTTTTTTTATTGACCTAATGTTGGTAAACTAGAATTTTTGTTTAATTTATTTTATTTGTTTGTGTTGTCTCCTAAAATTCTACATATTCTCTGTCGATATTTTAATTCATTGAGTATCATGCCTCATCTTACAATCGGCGACAACACTTTGATGAATATTATGGTGTCAGTATATAATCGAAAATAAAGACTAAAAAGTGTTTTCTTTCGAGAATAAATGTTATGATAAAAATATAAATAAATATCTTTATATTGGATATATTCTATCAAAACCTCATATATCAAGTCGAAAGGTCAATATTACTTTATTAAATATTTTAATTACTTTAATCAACATTTATAGCGATTCAGGAAAAATATCCCAGTTATTTGATTAATATAAAATAAGAAAACACATTTTAGATTTTATAATATAGCGATTGATGGCGTCCGTTTTATTAACTCGTTGATTGGTTCATCCCTGATTCTCTTTTTCGATTTATTTTAAAGAAAAATAAACAATAAACTCTCCTTAATTCAGAAATCACTTCCTGAAAAAAGACATCTCTCATGGAACATGGTAATCCCAACTGGAGGCCGGAATAATTTCAAGTTATAAAGTATTCTTACAAAACTTCATAAGAACATCCACAAAATAAATCCATTTATATAATTTGCATGGGTTTTAAAAGGCAAAACTTCACCGAAAACCCAAATTAAAGATGATATATTTATATGGGAAATAAGATGAACTACATTAAGATTCCCATCACATCATATTTCTTCTAACTAGCTCGCCGGGAAAGTCCAATAAACGGACTGCTATGACATTAATCCACTTTACATGCCCCAAGTCCCCGGGATTACTTAGCTGGACTTTGTTTATCGACTTCTCTAAGGACGAGATGAAGATTTTATTTTCTGTTGAGAAAACCAACTTTTCAGTTTTAATTTTGTTTTTAGTCCTGTTGTTGAATTATATATAAATGAATTGTATATAGGTTTTGTTAAAATGTAATTTAGGTATCCCAAACTGGGATATCGCGTCCGATATGTCAAATAAAAGTACGAGATGAGGGGTTAGTTGGACGTCTCTCCGCGACATTTCTTAAGATAAACACTTGCCAGTATGCGAATAATATCACAGACTCTCTCTTTAAAAGTGAGCGATATTAAAGTGTTTTTATTATTATTATTTGAAACTAAGTATCACAACTACTACGCTATTATGTATATACTACTGATGTTTATTTGTTCTTATGTTAATTTACATCATTTTGAGTTTGGTTATATTAGGATTATTTGCATAAAGAGATTGGAATGGATTGTCATTACAAAAAAAAAAGGCATAAGACCCAATTATCTCTTTTTATTAATTGATTAAAGTAGATTAGCGGGCAAGCCTTTCCACAGCAAACTAAAACATAAAAATGTAATGGTGATATTATATAGCATTTTAAAAATAAATATATGTAAATATAGGACATAAGGAATTTAAAAATTTACATAATTGAAATTCTGATGTCCTATATTTACATAGATTATCTTTAGAATGTTATATAATCTCTTTTCATCACCTTTTTATATGTTTTAGTTTGCTGAAGAAGTAGTTGCTTTGAAGCTACTTTAAACAATAAATAAAAAGTTATATGGCGTCTTGTACCTTCTTTTTGTAATTTTTTGAAAGCCACAAACCTGGATTGTCAATGTAATTTAAATTTATGAAACTTTAATTTTAGAGTAGACTGTTCGCGCGTTGGTACCGAAGAATAATTTTTTTTGTACACTTACCTCTTTCGGCAACTATTTTTCTAAAGAGACAATATTTTTAAAATAGAATTTGCACATAGATAAAAATTTAGAACAAAGCTGACCACTGTACAAATGTATAAAGAGCTTTCAGTAAACAGAGAGATTCCATTTTATTTTACAAATGGACACTTCAGTTTTTTGTTCTTTAA